>JAOUQT010030528.1:0-11447 GCA_025769995.1 Xyliphius kryptos
ACACACACACACACACACACACACACACACACACACACACACACACACACACACACACACACACACACACATATTTGCCTCAAGAAAAAACCCAGACTGCAACAGGCAAAAAAAAAAAACATGGCAATGAATCTATATATTACATCCTGAATAACCTCAGTGGTATAGCTCTACACTAGGCATACAATCTGTACTTGGCTCCCAGGTGCTGCTGTAAGGTCAAGACTCTTATCTTAATTAAGCAGGTCAATGCTGAATAAAAGAGAATAATATAAAAGTATGGCACGAGGGGGAAAGAGCGGGCAAGAGGGAGGAGAAATACATTTCTGGAGGGTTGGTTTGATCAATATCCCCCGCCCTGAATCCAATCCGTGCGGATGAAAAGCAATTCTCCACATGAGCCAAAATAATTCATCTCCATTACGCTGCACGAGCTTGTTTCATATCTGACCCTTTGCCGCTCCACACACAGCACTCTGTCTCTCCTTTCACCTCAGCTTAGATCTTAGAGGACAGAGCTGAGGATCATCATACATTTAATCTAAATGTGATGCCAAATAAGTAACTAAAAACAGAGGAGAGAGCATTACGATACGCAAACCTGGGTTACGGCAGCTCAACTTGTGATCGCATTCATTGGAACTCAAATGAAGCCACTAATTTTCAGGCAAAACATTTAACTATGTTGCATATTGCTGCGTCTGAAACTGCAATAACATCATATGTACAAAGAACATTCACGACCAATTACATGTTTTAAGGCACATCATTATTTCAATTATTATATATATCAGGGCTGGGACGATACGGCCTAAAATCACTATTGCAATATATTGAGCAGTTCACCACGATATCAATAAATGGACGGTAATTTTAATACACAAATACCCCAAAAATAAAGAATGTATAAGGCCAACATAAATACGTCACTGCCATATTGATGCCACATAGTCCCGTGACTACCCTACAGAGAGCACGCAGCCTTTTAAAGGAACATGAACACAGCCGGCAAAAATTTCTTTTTTTTAAGATACCGAAAATACCGATATGAGCAAAATGTTGTTATTGTCATCAATTTCAGGCCTAATATATATAAACGTACACTGTATTCTTTGCGAATAATTCTGTTTAAGTCACAGGATACATCAGTAAATAAATTCATTATCTTCCACTTCGTCCTCCACTAGGGTCGCAGGAGGGTTCCCCATGCCTATTCAGGGGAGAATGTTTTTGGGCGCTGGGCAAATATACCTAGGACAGGGTGCCAATCTAACACACAGACTATATGGGGCAATTTAGAGCATTTCAAGTTACCTTAAATCCATGTTTTTGGACTGTAGGAGGAACCGGGAGACACAGGGAGAACATGGAAACGCCACCCAAATTCGGATTTGAACCTGGAATCCCCAGCGCTGACCGGCGAACATGCTAAGCACTTAGCCACCACTCTGCCCCCCACAGAATACAATGGTACGGAAATTGGTGAAGACCAAAAAAAAGTCAAATTAAGAGGCAAGCTCAACACCCGAGCCGGGTTGCGCTTTGGCTGTTAACACCTCTAAGGACGCTATGTGGAGTGTAGCTCAGTTTAAAGGCAGTCGGACCACGAGAGCCAATTATACACAGATATTACATTCACTGCTTCATTCAAATCAACCGTATGGAAGGATTTGGGGGTTCCTGTGACACCAGCACTGGACAGCGCAGATCGAGATCATAAATAGTTGGCTGTGTGGTATGTTTTTGGAAAGATTTAGACTGTGGTAATCTACATCAATAACCAGCGCTCAACAAAACAATTCATCTCTGCTACTTTTCGTACTAATTTAAGGTAAGAGAAGAAATGCCAAATCCAGTGAAAATTCCTCGCACCTAAATATTCCAGTCAGCTGTATTATAAGAAAATGGAAGTTTTTGGGAACGATAACAATTCAGCCACGCGAATAGCGAATAGCGCAAAGAGGTCACCGACTTTCTGTAATCAACTACAGAACTCCAAACTTTATGTGGCCTTCAGGTTAGCTCAAAAACCGTGCGCAGAGAGCTTCATGGAATGGGTTTCCCTGGTTCAGCAGCTGCATCCAAGCCATACATAACCAAGTGCAATGCAAAGCGTCGGATGCAGTGGTGTAAAGCACACCGCCACTGGACTCTAGAGCAGTAGAGACGTGTTCTCTGGAGTGACGAATCGCACTTCTCCATCTGGCAATCTGATGGATGAGTCTGGGTTTGGTGATTGCTAGAAGAACAATACTTGTCTGACTGCATTGTGCCAAGTGTGTTTTTGGATCATGGTGTGGGATTGTTTTTCAGGAGCTGGGCTCAGCCGCTTAGTTCCAGTGAAAGGAACTGAATGCTTCAGCATACCAAGACATTTTGGACAATTCCATGCTCCCAACTTTGTGGGAACAGTTTGGAGCTGGACCCTTCCTCTTCAAACATGACTGTGCGCCAGTGCACAAACCAAGGTCCATAAAGACATGGAGGACAGAGTCTGGTGTGGATGAACTTGACTGGCCGGCACAGAGTCCTGACCTTAACACGATAGAACATCTTTGAGATGAATTAAAGCAGAGACTGAGAGCCAGACCTTCTCGTCCAACATCAGTGTGGGACCTCACCTTTGACAATAAAGTTGACTTTGACAAATGTGCTTCTGGAAGAATGCTGAAAAATTCCCATAAACACACTCCTAAGCGTTGTTAAAGCTGTTCTAGATGCAAAGGGTGGACAGACATCATATTGAACCCTATGGATTGGAAATGGCATGTCACTCACAAGCTCATAAGTGAGTCAAGGTAGATGAGTGAATACTTTTGGCAATATAATGTGTGTATATACATATATATTGTATAATGCTCACATTGATGACCCATGACGCTCTCCCGAACCATATGTTGAATCCTATTGCGCTGTTGTACACAAACTCATCTAAGATACCATGTGGGATTTATCTACCACAGATTTCTTGTATTTATTTAATCAGTTTTAGCAGCTGTTTGTCTAAATTTGGCTCATTTTCAAGGCTGTTGAAAGACGTGATGATCCAGCATCATATCCGCGTTCAGTCTGTAAGTTTCTGCAGAGAAATAAAAACCCTTTAACTGCTTTCCAGACCTTATGAATTTTACATAGGTACAAAAAGGTGTTCAAAGCTTAAGAGTAAACCGAAGCTAGGTTTTTCAATTACACTTGGATCTCTGTGTTGGGACCGTCATAAGCTGGATTTCTGATCATCATCGCACACTGGAATTATCCAGGGTTTCTGAACGATGATTGAAGTAGTTCTGATTTTTGAGAATGATTTACCTTTGCATTTATCTTCAGACCAAAGTGCAGATGCATGCAGAACTTAAAAAAACACTTCATTAGGATTTAGATCAGTGAAATAAAAGATTGTTTGCAGAGGGGCCAAAACGTATTTAGTCAGCCCCTGATTGTGCAAGTTCTCCTACTGAGAGATGAGAGGGGTCTGTAATTTTCATCATAGGTACACTTCAACTATTAGGGACAAAATGAGGGGGAAAATCCAGGAAATCACACTGGAATAAGTATTTGGTCATCCAACAATTTGGCTCTCACAGACCTGTAACTTCTTCTTTAAGAATCTTCTGTCCTCCACGCGTTATCTGTAATAATGCCACCAGTTTGACCTTGTTATCTGTATAAAAGACACCTGTCCACAGCCTCAAACAGTCAATACCCCAAATTCAACCATGGCCAAGAGCTGTTGGACAACGGAAACAAAATTATAGACCTGCACCAGACTGGGAAGAGAGACTACAAAAGGCAAACAGGTTGGTGGGAATAAATCAATGTTGGGAGTAATTGTAAGACAATGGAAGACATACAAGTCCTCAGATGGTCTCCCTCGATCAAGGGCCCCAACAAGATCTCATTCTGTGGGGTCAATCATGAGACCAAGCAAAAATCCCAGAACTACACGGAGGGACCTGATGAATGACCTGCAGAGAGCTGGGACCAAAGTAACACATTTTTACTTTTTGGTAAGAACTCAACTCGTGAGTTGCATCCCAAGAACACCATACCTACTGTGAAGCATGGGGGTGTAAATTTCATCCGTTGGGGCTGTTTTTCCATGTGATTTTAGTCCAAAAATCCCAAAACCGGCTTCCATCAGTGAGAGCATTGAAGATAGAGAGTGGATGGGCCTTCCAGCATGACAATGATCCCAAACCCACCGCTTCGGCAACAAGGGAGTGTCTCTGTATGAAAGCCTTTTAACGTTCTGGAGTAGTATTTACAGATACTGATATTTATGACAATGTCATTTTGCTCCTATCTGTATTTACGGTATCGAAAAAAAATTGTTTTGTCGGCTACGTCCACGTTCCTTTGGGAGGCTGCGTGGTCTCTGTAGGGTAGTCACGTGACTACATGGCAATAAAAAAAGGAATTGTACCATCAATAGGGCTGTGAAGTATTTATATTGGCCTTATACTGTAGATTCTTTATTTTTGGGGTATGTGTGTATTAAAATTATCCATTTATCGTTATCGAGGTGCACTGCTCAATATATCGCAATAGAGACATAAGGTCATATCGTCTCCGTCCTAACTTTATGATGATGTGCTGTAAGCGGTCTTACAATGTGTCTAAAAAGTTTTATAATGGGATCCAATGAAACAAAAAGCACAAGCGATTTGGATGCGTATACGTTCTACTAATTTGTAAAGTTTGGTGGTTCTAGCTCATAAACCGTGAGACGAGATGTGTTTGAAACATCGAGCAGAGAATAGTAAAAAAGAAGCAAACGAAAACTTAGACAAGCCAACCAACCAACGACTCTGAAATGCACTTGATGCATCTTTTATGCAAAAAAGTAGCTGATAACACACGAATCACGAATGCTGATTCTGCATGTCGTCTACATAGCTACAAAAAAGGTGCTTTATGAACATTTGTGGCAGACTTCTAATCTCCAGAGCCCTGGTGTGCCTCTGTCTTTCCCAATTACATTGACACATGGCCCACTTCATACCTCATGGTTCAGTGCCAGATGGTGAGAGGCAATCCAAATTAGCCTCTTCACTGTCCTGTGTTTGTGGTAGCTCTGATGCATAGCACGTATTTGAAGAAGTCATAAAAAAAAAATAAGAGATACCCCCCACCACCACCCCATTGTTTAGGTATAAACCCCAAAAAAATGACTTTTTTTGACATCTTCCATACCCAATTACTCCCTCGCTTCATGCCAAAATGAGAAATGAATTTCAGATGAGATGGCTCATGGGGCCAGGTGAAAGTCCTGGTGCAGAACTGCTAAAGCTAAGAATGTTCTACATCAGCACCCAGAAAACGGGCTGGGAGATATAGATGCCCCGATCGGGCAAAATGATGCATTTGGAAGTCAATACAGTCGGCATCCATACTGATTAATTTGACATATATATACATATTCAGCCTCTGTCCAGCCTGTCTGGCAAACTTTTTCAACCACTTTGTCTCAGGGGCCTGTATGGCGCATGCTTGAGGGGCTTTCTGACATTTGCTGCTTGGCTATGTGAGCAATTGCCATAATTCTGTCACTCCATTACCCTGGTACAGGTCTCTTGGGTTACAGAGGTCTAACGGTGGAAAAGAAAGCTTCTCAATGTACACTTTTCAGGGGAAAATACTCATACTAAAAAACAAGCGGGTGACCAAATGAGCAAACAAAGTGACCGACAATTATAAAGCTTAAAATTAAAAGTTTAAACATGGTTTAGTATTATATTAAAGTAATAAGATAGGAGAGGGTGTGTATTGTGAATAAATCACGAAAAAGAGGTGTTGTTAGGTCCAATGCAAAGCAGAGTGCAGTTATATCTCTTCGCCAAAGTCGCAGAAGCATGGGGTATGCATAACACTTTACTTTACTTTATAACAGAGCCCCACTTCCTTTTTCCCTGATGAAACCCCACCTCCATTTTTCTTTTGTTTCCCAACATGGCCGCGGCTTCACATGCAAATTCCAGGATGGGGTACATCTACAGGGGTTGGACAACGAAACTGAAACACCTGGTTTTAGACCACAATAATTTATTAGTACGGTGTAGAGCCTTCAATTGTTCTTGGGAATGACATCTACAAGTCCGGCACAGTGGTCAGAGGGATTGTAAGCCATTCTTCTTGCAGGATGGTGGTCAGGTAACGTGATGCTGGTGGAGAAAAACGCTTCCTGACTCGCTACTGTGCTCTTATCCTGCTAACAGAACCTTCACACTCTGCTCTTACTGGTGCAATGGGACATTAATGAAGATTGGCCACCAAACTGCTCCAATTTAGCCATGAAACCATGAAACCCACACTAAAATGACCGGTTTCAGTTTCATTGTCCAACTCCTCTAACTTTACATTTAAATTTGGTCATTTA
Source organism: Xyliphius kryptos (assembly GCA_025769995.1). Taxonomy (NCBI): domain Eukaryota; kingdom Metazoa; phylum Chordata; class Actinopteri; order Siluriformes; family Aspredinidae; genus Xyliphius; species Xyliphius kryptos. Next base: position 6,377 of record JAOUQT010030528.1, read on the forward strand.
GCAGATGCTTTTATCCAAAGTGACTTACAAGTATCCCACTTAGTTGGGGTCAGAACACAGGGTCACACACAGAATCCCTGAAGCAATGAGGGTTAAGGTCTTGCTCAAGGACCCACATTGGTAACTTCAGCAGACTGAGAATTTGAACCCACAACCCTTCGATTGCTAGCCCAACACCGTAAGCACAAAGCTGCCACATCCTCCTAAGTCGCATATTTCTGGAAAAATTAGTGAGTAAGAACGAGCATTGATTTCGCCACCATCCTCAGATAAGCACAAGAACCCTACACACAAAACCAAACCTCAAGACATTTACCTCAGAGAGTGGGCGCACCCTACACGAAATAAATGAATTCAAGGAACAGAACGCAATTGACTGTGGTGTGGACTGACCTTGATACTGAGCAGCTGTTTCGACTCTCCTGAGACTGTGAAGCTGTTCCTGAACCCCAAAACAGTGTGGCGAAGAGCCAATCCAGGTGGGGGGGGTGTCCTCTGGGTCCTTGTGGTGGCCAGCAAATTTAGTGGCTTACGGCACAACGGAAATGCCATGTCTTATGACGCTTTGCTGCCATCCAGAGTGGCAAGATTCAGCACCATGGACACCATAGACCTCTTCAGCACCATGGACAGCAGAGTCTGGAAAACACACAAAAAAAAACAAGATTCTAAGTCATTGCGCTTGCTTATTTGCATTGCACTGCTAATTAAAATGAATCAAGGGATTTGCGGTGATTTTTGTGGCTACAGAAAAAAAAAAAAACCTCGGTTTTGCCTTCGGTGTAGCGTTACAGTAAAAACACGGCAATGATGCCAATAGCGCCAACTGTCAGACTGACAATCCAACATACCAACCACACCCTAATCGCTCGCAATAAATAGTGCTCTAAAATCAAAAGCCCCGAATCATTGTGTATTTGTTGTTAAGCATACGTTGTATGTGTTAGCGCCAGTGCTTATAAAATCATTTAACAATGAGGTAATGGTGCAAACGTCTGATTTGTTTTCACCCTAACTGCTTGGTTTTAAATGAGACTTTCTATGTAATAGCATGAAATCGCACATAAAAAGTGTTAATTAAAACCGTTTTGTGTTTCTCCGTTTCCTCCAGGGAAATTTTTGCATCTGCAAAAAGGACCGATCCATTCCCAACAGCTTTAATAACAGAAACCATGTGTCAGATAAAACAGACAAAGGCAACTAATATCTCTGAATATTTCATTTAATGAGCTGCAGACTTTCCAAGCTGTTGTAAAAAGAGAGTGCCAACGTGTGATTGTGCTACAGCAGAAAGAAAAGAGAAAACTGGGAGACTGGGAAGGAAAAAAAACGCCGGTATAAAAAGATGACCCAGAACGAATTTTTTAAAAAAATGAACAGCTGTGCGAGCTGAGTTCTGGAAAGGCAGTCACAGGTGAGGTAGAACGGGAAAGATGAAAGGAAAGTGGAGAGTGGCATTTGAAGCACAGGTGATTGAGAAGGCCGGCGAAGAAAACCATTAAGCTTCTTTTGTGTCCGGCTCGGCACATGGAGTGCAGTGGGCGCACTCGGTCCATACGTGCACTTAATGATTACCTTTTTATTAATCATGCGTCTCGGTTCTGCCGAAAGCAGTTTAAACAATTCAGTCTTGAATTCAGGGTTTATTTAATCCTAACATTTTAAGCTTTATTAAATATTAAGAGATATTAAGATTGGGCAGCACGGTGGCTTAATGGTTAGCACGATTTGTCTTTCAGCGCTGGTTCGAATCCCGATCTGGGTGGAGTTTTCATGTCCTCCCCGTGTCCGCGGGGTTTTTTTTTCCCCACAGTCCCAAAACATGGATTCCGGGTAATTTGAACCTGGATCACAAGGAACATGGACTTCTGTTGGACAGACAGTGTGGACTGATCTATACACAATCTGTACATGGCTGTCCTACACTGTGATCCTGGCGGGCCGCTCAAAGAGGAGGAGTCCCCCCCGAGCCTTGGTCCTCCCAAGGTTCCTTCCTAAAAGTTTTTTCTTGCCACTGTCGCTTTGGCTTGCTCTTTGGGGGGTTTAGGCTTTGAACTCTGTAAAGCTGCTTTGTGACAACACACTGGTGTAAAAAGCGCTATATAAATAAATTACTTGAACTTAAACACAAAAAGGCTGATATACTAACATTGTGCCGCACTCAAAAGAACATATTAAAATCAAAATATTTGTAATACCGAAAAGTTATCCAAAAGTGTGCAGCTGGTCCAGGTGTTGATGCACACCCTCCACCCTTAAGGTCTTACTGCACATAGACAGGGCTGATTGTTATTAATAGAGCACCAGGAGTAAAGCCTTCCACTCCCTTAAAAAGCATCCATCTCAATGGTATAGTGTTGCCTCCACATGGTTTTACACCCAAATGCTGATTAGCACGCCTATAGAACCAAAACAATCAAAACACATTGTATTTTAATAGGAATGCAGATTGATGCAGCGTATATACCTGTACAGCAACATTTGATTTTACTATTAAAATTCCACATAAAGAAATTAAAGGAGGAAAAAAAGGTCTTTGGCGTACAGGAACATATCCATTCCAGCAGCCACAGTGCATTGTGAAAGCATATTATTCTCCTGTCATCCTCAATAAGAGCATTGTTACACCCTGCTAGTCACAGCTAGTGATCCTTAGCTCGTTCTCCTGCAGACCAGGCACACATCGGAAATCAGAGTTCTCTTTGAACAAACTCACGACGGCAAAGGTCTCGCTCGCTGCAGCCCGGCGTTCTTGCTGACTGCAACAGTTTTTGAAATACTTACAACAAGAGAGCGCCTGCTGTTCTCCGTTATGAACGCTGCTTTGCGTTACGATCAAACCGAGTCATGGGGGGGGGGGGGGGGCACATTTTTTTAATGATTAATGTCACGTTACAAAAGCCATTCAGTGATGTTTAAATACGGAGGCATTGGGTTGGAATGATGCATGTCCTTTGAATCAAGCAAGAAGGAAATATATGCTTACAAGAACCATGTTTATATTCACTGAATATCATTCATTCTACGAGGGTCGCAGTTGGGTTCCCCATGCACCTCCTGGGGAGAACGTCCCGGGTGCTGGGATGATACACCCAGGACAGGGTGCCAATCTATCGGCTTATGTAGCTTACAAGGACACGCCCCCAGCGAAACCAACGCTTACAACAAGTTGCACAATTAGCAGTAGAGCGAAACTAAACATGCGGGCACTTGGCGTATGTTATCTCACTAGAGACTGGCGGTGCGGGTAGCGTGGAAAGGACGGCGTGGGCGCTTGGTGATGTTATCTCACTAGAGACTGGTGTGCGGGTAGCGTGGAGGGGACGGCGTGGGCGCTTGCCATATGTTATCTCACTAAAGACTGGCGGTGCGGGTAGTGTGGAGGGGACGACGTGGGCGCATGGCGTGTGTTATCTCACTAGAGACTGGCGGTGCGGGTAGCGTGGAGGGGACAACGCGGGCGCTTGGCGTATGTTATCTCACTAGAGACTGGTGGTGCGAGTAGCATGGAGGGGACGAAGTGGGCGCCTGCCGCATGTTATCGCAATGGAGACGATGACACGGGCGCTTGGCGTATGTTGTCTCACTAGAGACTGGCGTGTGGGTAGTATGGAGGGGACAACGCGATGGAGAGAGGCCCGTGTGTAGAGTGGAGACGATGATGCGGGCGCTTGCCGCATGTTATTCGCGATGGAGAGAGGCCCCTGGGTAGCGTAGAAGGGACGACGTGGGCGCTTGGCGTATATTATCGCGATGAGACGATGACCCGGATGCTTGGCGTATGTTATCTCACTAGAGACTGGCGTGTGGGTAGCGTGGAGGGGGGGGGGGTTTGGGTGACGTGGGCACTGATGTAATCACAAACAAATGGCAGTGGTAGGCTTACAGTTTTTGCAAAGTAAAGCACATAAATAACTAAACAAACGTCAGTGGAGAACGGAGGTACAAGACTCTATTCTCAAAAGTAAGAGTAGAGGAGCATAATAAATGTAGTGCACTAGGTGTAGCTTCACCACGGCTTGAGGAAGAACTCTTATCCCACAACAATAATTGTCTTCTGGGTTCTCCGATCATTTTCGGTGATGGACGGCGTTTTTCGTTTAGGGAAATTTTGGTTTGCACCCCACAACCCAACCCCCCACCCCTTTATTTCTGTCAACAGTAAACAAAATCTGTCCCGAAAGTGTTGTATGAAATCCAAAAAGGTCCTTCCCGAGCCCGCAATGCATCACATTATTTATTTCTTGTAATGCATTCTTATATTTTTATGGTGAACAATTTCGTTCCCAGTGGTGCGATTCTGTGGCTGCACTCTTGTTCTGCGTGGTTCTCATAATGGGCACAATGAGAATTTTGCAAGTTCTAGTGTCCCAGGCTTCTCTCACGGGTTCTCGCTAGGTCAGTTTCAGCTGTGTTTCATTATTTGCACAAAAAGTTCCCACGCAAACTTTTTCAAAGCCCATAACTCCATTTTGTACAGTTGTGGTGTAACCTACACTGAACCTAACCCATAACCTGATGGAATAACTTTGGGATTATGTGAAGCCACTGTCCAACATTCAAGTTATCACGGGTCAGTCAAAGGAGACGCGCATCGAAAACGTCCTTCGGCGTCTTTTCACTAAAGCTGATTGGTTACATTTAATCACTTGTCAGATGCTTTTATTTAAAGTGCCATGCTGAATTTGGCACGCACAGATTTTTTTTTTCTTTGGAAGTGCTAATGCATAAAGTCTCTGGTTTCCCTGTTTGCATATTAAACAGTGTAGATGAAAACCATCCCCCGATCTCGTGCTGTTTCCAGCCTAATCATTCACAGTAATTATCTATGAGGGGTCTCTTTATGGTCCAGCTGACTGCAAAACATATGACTGATGGGTCTCGGGGTGTGCCTTTAACAGAACACAGCAGCTGTACGTATGTCTGTACGTGGCTAACACAACACTTTCAGTCTCTGCAATGCCATTTAGCTCGTAACGGCATGCTAATTTGTCCTCTGTACGACTCTGTGAACTGCAAACAGCACACTGCCGCAAAAGCCCAGAGCAGCACGACTCCGATGTACATGTGG
>JAOUQT010030535.1:0-11446 GCA_025769995.1 Xyliphius kryptos
TAAACATTCTTCTATTTATGAGCATTGAGAACAATTCTTTTAATGGATTAAGTGAAAGTTTATTAGATGAGATTAAATATAGCACTGTATATTGATCAGTGCTGTTGATTACATTTTTATAGTATGATTAATTCTCTAAATAAAAATTAATTGTATGTATTTTAACTATCAACATTCTTTTCTCACATGTTTTTTATATACATTTATAATTGATTTCTCCTTAAACTCACTGTTATGAATTTAGTTAGAAATTTGATAGAAAGATAGAAAGTTGATATGATTGAATTTGCTGCCTTAGTGTAAAATAAAAAAGAATGCAAAATAATGTATACCTTTATTGGGTTCTCAGGCTCATTTATGGTCTGTAGTGAGGTTAGTATGTGGTTTAGAGGAACTTCTCACTGACAGCTGAAACTGTGTATTCCGCATGAGTAACTGTGGTTCAGCCACACGGGACAGCATGCTCAATAGCAACTCAACCATAAAATCGGACATGTAAAAACCACAGCTTTCTATATATGTGTTTGGACATAATCATAATTAATTTGTATAGTTCTATAGTAAGTGGGTACGTTTTGTATTTTAAAAGAGAATAACATCTCAATACTTAAGTTAAAATCACAAAATGTTTATTCAGCATTTGGACCTTAAATAACACTTATAGTATATAAGTTACATTTACATTTAGTCATTTAGCAGACGCTTTTATCCAAAGTGACTTACAAATAAGAGAACTGGGTATGGTAGCTCAGTGGTTAGGGTGCTGGATAACCAATCTGAAGGTTTTGGGTTTGAGTCCCAGGTCCACTGAAGTAACAAATATGGGTCCTTGAGCAAGGCCTTTAACCCTCATTGCTCCTGGATGCTGTATCAAGCCTGTGTTCTGATCCCAAACAAAATTGGGATACTTGTAAGTCGCTTTGGATAAAAGCGTCGGGTAAATGTAACCAAATATATATTTTTAATGACCTAATATTGGAGCAATGTGACATGCTCACCGTCTAATTCCACGGGATTGAGAATTTAAAAACAACAAATACAAACCATTATTAAATCTTTAAGTTAATAGAAAACATTTCAAATTTTGTGTTAATTTTTACACAGCAAAGTTATTGGAGTTTTATTTTTTCAACTTTAAGAAATGAAATCGTACTTCTGTATATAGTTTATTAAATAGTTAAATACCTTTAAATCAATAATTGTTCTCTATTTGGTCTTGTAATCACGCAAAGCAACATTTTTTTGCCATTGTAATTTGTATATTTGGTGGACGACGACATGATGGCTTAGTGGTTAGCACGTTCACCTCTCCGCTCTTAGAATCCATGTTTGAATCCCAATCAGAGTGGATGTTCCATGTGTCTGTGTGGGTTTCCTTTGGGTTCTCCAGTTTCCTCCAACAGTCCAAAAAAATGGAAGGTGAATTGGCCCCATAAATTGTGATTGTGTGTGTGAGCGTGTGCCCAGCGATGGATTGGCGTTATATTTTCGGCGTATCTGCCCAGCGCCCAAAGTGTTCTTCCCTGAAAAGGCATGGGAAACCCCCTTTGCATCCGTGGTATAGGATTAAGCGGAAGATAATGGAAGGATGGATAATTGGTCAAACTGAGATGCTGGGCTGTTTTCCAGCAACAATCTGCTGTTGGTGTAGTGACACAGTCCGAGACTTTTTTTTCTCATTTTGAAAACTGAGAGCTCGTATAACTGCTGTCATTCCCGTTTATGTCAGTTCAGCATTTTTCTAATCCTTTGGCACCCTCAAACGCTCCTCACAGACAGCACATCGCACAACATTGAAATATTGCTTAATGTACAATGAAATCATTTAGCCTTGATTCTAGATAACTCACAAAATACATTATGCTAATTCTTTTTTATTCTACACTGTTCTTATGCACATTTGAGTAATTCTCCATTGTGTCTTTTTGTTTTTTTTGATCTATTACCATTTTTGAGATCATCAAACAAATAAGTTTTGAATATGACTGTTTGAAGGAAGCATTTTCTATTAAAAATGTTCTCTACATCCACATCTTCTGCACTGTAGAGCAAAAACATTGATTTATTTTTCAAGAAATGCAGCCTATATGGTTATGATAGTGTGTGATCCTTCTTGGTTTGTCTCAGCGGTTTGTTCTTTGAATGTGTAATGAAATCTAAATATACGCAAAACTGTGGTATGTGTGGAGCCTGAAGTGGGTGGATTTAATGAACGTCTATATAGAGTTTTGTACAAAAAAAAGTGCACACTTTTAGTCATTCCATGTTTTATTCGTTTAAAATAAGAGAAAATAACACCTACATAGAAAACAAACCTCAATTTGTAGTAAAATAAGCAATAATGTTCTGTTAATTGTAGAGAAGCATACTTATTAGATAAATGAGATGCCAAAAATGATTTTAACAGGATCTTGATATCCTTTACATTAACTGTCCGTTATACAGCAAGAACAGACGGCCGAGTGCACTTACTGACTTATTAGACTTGTGTATTCAGTAGAACTGGAGGTCTTATACTCACTCAGTGCAAAGCCTGGAAATGGTACAATGGATACAAAGCTGATATTGATTTATTAAAGCTTGTCCTTAACTGAATTTTACTTTGTGTTTATTCATGCTTGTTGTTCGTGATGTCACTTGTTCTACTGATTAATCTGCATATTTTGGCTGTAATCAACAAAATTATTACTAACCTTGTGGGCTACTACCACCCACATGCTAAAAAAATGTATTAGATATTTAATTACCATTTCTCCCCTTGTCCTCGTGGGTTACCTCTAGGTTTTACATGGATTCCAGGTAAATTCATTCATTCATTATCTTTCGCTTATTCCTTTATGAGGGTCGCAGGGGGTTCCCCATGCCCATGCCCATCAAGGGGAGAATGTTTCGGGCGCTGGGCAGATACACCCAGAACAGGGCTCCAATCCATCGCTGGGTACACACTCACTCACAGAGTCACACACACACACAAACACAATACAGGGCAATTTAGAGCATTCAATTTACCTTCATGTTTTTTGGAATGCGGGAGGAAACCGGAGAACCCGGAGGAAACCCACGCAGACACGGGGAGAACATGAAAACTCCACCCAGATAGGGATTTGAACCGTAAATCCCCAGCGCTGAGAGGCGAATGTGCTAACCACTAAGTTTAGATGTTTTATATTATTCATAATATAGTTGTGATTCATCTATTATTCTTGTGTTTTGAAGTCATTCAATAATTGTGTATGAAATGTAACACTTTTTGTTGTTTAAAGAGTAATTGATTTAGATTAAGTTGCAAGAAAATCTAAATGTAGATAAGGAGTTCACACATTTAAGTGCTTTCTCATTGGAATGTACATGTTTAAATAAAAACAAAGTGCTTACTGCATCAGTGCATCACTGATGTCTCCCCACAGATATGGTTTGTTGTTTTTTTCAGCTCACATTTAATTGCGGACTAGAGCTTGTGGCATCTCTGAGATAGAGAGAAGAACTCAGTTGAGCACGACTCACAGCTCTGAGGAACATGTGGTTTTAATCAGCACAAACTCTCATGCAATGCCGCTGTCAAATAAGTAAATGGGAAAATAAATTGTCCACTGTTTTCTGTATTAAGCTCTGACCACATTTTCAGGAATTTTTGTAATGTTACATGCCGAAAGACTGAAGAGTAGTATAATGTTTGACAATAAATATATTTAGCACTTTTTTATTATATCAGCTTAAGTGCTGTATAAGTTGATTAAGAAGCATTTAAGAAGCATTATAAAGGGCTATTTAACCATGTTGTGTAATTTTTGCACTGCTGACGTTAAAAAACTGAACATGAGAATGGGCAATTAGGGTGTGGGCCTAGTAATCTAAGGGTTGTGGGTTCAAATCCCAGGTCCACTGAAGTTACCAATGTGGGTCCTTGAGCAAGACCATTAGCCCTCACTGCTCCAGGGAATCTGTATGTAATTCTGCATTCCAAATGTATATGGTGGGGTTTCTTCCAAGAGCTCAGGCTTCCTTCTAAAGTGCAAGGGCATACCTGTAAGTGAATTTAAGAAAATACACCAAAAGTTACTACACTAATATGCAATAGAATTTTTTTTATTAAGTAAAAACCCAAGCAAAAGTAATAGCATATTAAAGCAGGTGTCACTTCACCTGTTTTTTAAGAGATGTATGAAGCTAAAATACAAATAGTTCTGGTACCATACAGATATTTGCTGCCACCAAATAATTAATGTTAAAGTGGTGCATAGTTTTGTAATGCATATGCAGAAGACATGTAAGCCAGGCGCTGGGCAAATACACCCAGGACAGGGTGCCAATCCATCGCTGGGCACACACTCACTTACACATACACACAGACTATATGGGGCAATTTAGAGCATTTCATTTACATTGAATCAGTGTTTTTGGACTGTGGAAGGAAATTGGTGAACCCAGAGAAAACCCAAGCGGATACGGGTAGACCATGGAAACTCAAATTGAGATTGCCATCTAGAAAGTATAATATAAAGTTTAAGTGAAAGTGTATATCATAGTTACTAAAAATTATTCAAGGCATTAAAGATATATTACAGTCACAAAAAAATTACCTTTAATTGCCAAAATGTCAATTACCAAAGAAGTTGTAGGTACTTGTTTTGATGTAGTTGGTGCTGTGCGTTTTGCATAGGAATGTGTGTTGTAAGATACAAAATCTGCCAGATAACAAATGACATTAGACGTAGGGTCACATCACCACTGGATAATCATAATGCTTTTTTGTTGTTAAACATAATTACATTTTATTGCTGTTTTTATAGTTTTGTAGTTTTCAAGTTTACTTACTCTCTTCGCTTTATTGCATTTTTTCTTTTCCAGTGTGATCATGTAATTTGGCTACAGTGGAATCATGGGCTTGGGACATTATGCTGCCTTCTTTGAAAAGGCTTTCAATTCAATAAAACATATGGGGAATGAAGTATTGAATATGTATGTTAGACATTCTGACCTACAGCTCAGAAGGCAATTTCAGATGCAGCTTATTCAGGTACATTTTTATACCAGGCTTCAAGACAATCCCCTAAAACGTTTCTAAAACGTTAGTGCATACAGAGGTTAAACCAAAAGTGATCCATAGTAAACCATTGGTAACTGAAATTGGCATAAAGATTATTTTCTTTTAGTTTCCGCTTAATCAAAGGCTTGTACGACATTGCTAATTTGCGTAATTGTCTTACACTTGGTCATTTTTAATAAAGTCTTAAGATCAGTGTAACAAAGCCCAGATGAACAAGTAATACTATGATCAAGGATTTTAAAATCCATTGATAAGCCTCATATGTCAGTGGTTTTCAGCAAACAAAGATCTGCTTTTTTCAATGCCATTCACCCTTTTTACAAAATTAGCTAACTACTAGTTCCAAAACTGTTTAATCAGTGTGGTGATTGTACTTAGCCTTATTTATACTAAAGCGTGCATAGATGTTTAAAACAAACCGAACAAAATTTCGAAGAATTAACCGGAGTGTTTGGTTGAATGTCTGCATGACTGCACAATTGTGAACAATGGTTTCCTTAACAGCGGAATCATCGTTTTGTTCACTAGCACACAAAACACAGGGGACCATGTCGTTCTCATAACAGAGGTTCCTTGGTGATCTTTATCAGATTTGAACTGTACAAAAGTGGGTTTTCATAAATGCAGGTTAAGTAGACATGATCTAGTTTAAAGGTGGATTTACTTGTAGTTAAAAAAAATGTGATCTGAAGTATTTATAGATTAAATACATTTTCTTTTTTTAAAATTGTATTTCTTGGAAATAACTTATTAAATGTTAATAGAAAATTAAGCTGCTTCTAAATATACTGTAAATACCTGGAAATGTTATACTGTACCGGAAGAAATATGGGCTTTTTGAGGTTTGGATTTGAGAATAAAAGCAGACCATTTAATACAAAGCAACTTACAAATGAGAGAACTATACAATTCAGTAGTTAAGAATGAACCGACTGCAGGTTTATCAATCACTAGCTGACCCGTATATAATGCCGATACTGTTTCTGCCTCGCTACCATAAACTCATGTACTTAACGTATTGTTGAGCAGAATGTATAACTGCTTCCGTGACTAAGTACAATAAATAGCACGTTAGGTTCAGAAGGTACAGTATCCCAATTTTGCCCAACAGAGGTTAAAACTAAGTTCTGTCAATGACAATTTTCCAGAAAAATGCGATTGATAGAAACAAACAATAACCTGTTGCAGGAATTTGTATGACATTGAAGGAATTGTTGTTTCATGTGAAGCGGTGGCCGTCTTAAAAAACTAAGAGAATAAGGGAGGTGGGGCTCCATCAGGGGAAAAGGGGGGTTAGGCTCCGTTGTGTGTATCACATGGTTCAGGGACTTACTCTTTAATATGTATAGATGAAGTCAGTATATATAGTATATAGTCAGTAACTGTAGTCAAAACACTAGGATTGAATGTTCCAGGGGCATAACATCTATCACAGTTTTTATGTCTTCTCCAGATACATTTTAGAACTTTTGTAATCACATTTGCTGTTTGGTGGCAGTCTACCACCATATTGTGGTATATTTAGTTAATGTTGAGGTGTATAGAGGGTGTGGTAGCTCAGTGGTTAGGGTATTTGGATAGCAATCTAAGGGGTGTGGGTTCAAATCCCGGGTTATCATTGTGGGTCCTTAAGCAAGACATGACCCTTAAACCTCATTGCACCAGGGATTTTGTATGTAACCCTGTGTTCTGACCCCAACTATTAGTTGGGATACTTGGAAGTGCGCTTTGGATAAAAGTGTCTGCTGAATGACCAAATGTAATGTATTGCAGCGATTCTCAACTGGTGGTTTGCTATCCATGTGTCGCGAACACGTTCCGGGTGGATCGCGAACAGCTTGTAAGAAATAAGTACATTTAAATTTTTTAAAAACGAATCTGATTTTGTCATTTATCTTAGAAAAAAAAACAAGAAAAGAGAGGCACCATTTGTTTTCCAGTTATCCTACTCTTAAATTTGTAACTATGTTTGGAGGCAAGATGGCAAAACTCAATTATTAGACCCTTACGTATTAAAAATGTGGATTTTTGTTCATCGAGCACAAGTTTCTCTCTTTTTTTTTTTTTAATTGCTACGAAATTCAGTCTGCATGCATATGCATGTTTAAATTTCATATTTATGTATGTGTGTTTAAAATGCTATTTTTCAAAAATAAATTAGTTTAATTTTTTTTTCCATTAAAGTAATGAGAAATGAGAAAATGACACATGAGAAATTGTGGTTCCCAGACTGAGACCAGTTGAGAACCTCTGCTGTATGGTATAGATTTAGGGGTATGTTTACAGGTATATAAATTGAATAGAATTTATACCATTTTCTTTTTTTTTATTCAGAGTGTCATATGGTGCATGTAAATGTCACTAAGCAGAAAGTACACATCAGAGTGAGTAAGTCTTTTCTCAGCTGCCTGATACTTCTCATCAAAATGGATTTTCATCTGTTACATGATTTCTTAACCTTGTAGCACATTCCTTATTTCCCACCTACTAACATGCTTGACACTCCTTCACACATCACACTGCAGCTGGAATTGAAGAAGAGTTTTGCTCAGTTTTGTTAACATGTCTAGAAGACAATTAGAGCATAACAGGAGTAAAAGAGATGTAGAGTATGAGAAAATAATCTGTCTTTTCTTTTCAAACAATATTTAGAAACCTTAAAAATACATCCTGACACTACCAAACGTCAGCTAATAATTCAAGCCATAGTAGTTGTTGCAGCCTATCCCTGTTCCCTTTGCTTGCAAGGCTAACGATACCCTGGATAGGTCACTAGTTTATCACATTGCAGACACATATACAAGCTTGCTCAGACATCTGTCACCAGCAATTTAGTAATTCAGTTTTTCTACTACCAGAGGAAACTGGGTCTCCTAAATGGAACCAATACAGACATGGGAAGAACATGCAAACCCCACACAAATATAATGGTATTTGCCCTACCTTGGATTTAATCTATTTTTGTAAAATAGGTCTGCAATTACTCCAGACTTGTTTACCATAAATGCAGGCTTCTACATCTACAAAAACAAATTGGGAGTTAGGTGTAGGGCTATCAAAATACAGTTTGTACTAAGGCTGTATTTATTGAATTTACAGTCATTATCTCATCTCATTATCTTCCGCATAATTCCTGGGTGGTTCCCCAATGCTCACGGAGGGGAGAGCATTTCGAGCACTGGACAAATACACCCAGGACTGTGTGCCAATCTATTGCTGGGCACACACTCACTCACACAGACACACACTATATAGGGGCAATTTAGAGAAGCCAGTTCAGCTTGAGCCCATGTATGTGAATTATGGAAGGAAACCAGAGTACCTGGAGAAAACCCACTTGGACATGTGAAGAACATGGAAACTCCACATGGAACACAGAAACACCCAGATCGGGATTCGAACCAGGATTCTTGGACAGGTGGACATGCCACCATGCCACCGTGCCATCTAAGTATCGAAAAAAAATGTAAAATAAGTGTCCAATACACTTCTAATGCTTGCTTCATTAAACTGTTAGCTATGTTATGAGACTGGTTTATGCATGTTTCAGTGGAATTTCTTCACTTTCACCTTTTTTATTGTCCTTTTCACTTCTCTCTTTCTCTTTCTTTTGCTCTCTCTCTCTATCTTTCTCTGGGCAGCTGGGCAACTTAACTACCTCCCACACAGTGTTCTCATCCCACTCACACAGACTCTCTTAGACACAGCCACGATGAGTCACATAGCCCCTATTCATCTACTGTCTTTCCCACTGCACCTCTGGGGGACTCCAACACCGCCCCTAACACCGGCTCATACACAATAAGCTTGCATACAAAACAAACACATTGTCACTCAGAAGGCAAGGTTATCCCCCCCTTGCTCTTTGGGGTCTGCAACTGCTGTTTTATATGTTCTGTGATTTTTCTTAGTGTGTGTTTTTGACAGTAATAAGAATATGTCTAAGTTTGACATCAGAAAACTACAGAAAGCATTTGTCATTTGTATGGATTTGTCTCAGTGACATCAACATGCTGTCATCCCCACTTTACTTCAGCTGGATGCCCCTCAATAGTCGATCTTACGTCATGGATGTTAACGACCCAAAAGATGAATAGATATGAAAAAGAGGAATGAGAGAAAAAGTTACTGTATATAGTTGATATAAATCTTGATAAACCTAAAACGTTTCCTAATAAGAGCAAGGACTGATAAAACAGGTCACAGTTATAACCAAAACATAGCTGAACTGGAAAAGTTTAACAGCTATTATTAATATAATAGGTGTAAGAAGTGATAATAATATAATGTTTATTATTATTATTATTATTACTATTATTATGTTGAGATGCCTAAAGTAATTTCAAGGCCACATAAGAGTAACATCCTATATCAAGGTAAAAACCAAGTGAATATTATTACATGGTTCCACAAAATATGTCTTTTATTTCTATTATTTACACACATAGCATTGACAATAATTAAAACATCATATTTCATAGATACAGAGGTGTGTCCCAATATTTTTGTTTATACAGAATATTGTATTTTGATTTGTTAAATATTAAGTTTTCAAGATTATTTGGTTTGGCATTATCTTTGAATATGCATCTTAATCACCTTCTGCCTTTTACCAATTTAAATGTTGCTTCCTTTTATATTATGAAAAATATTGTCTGCAATTGTAAAATAACAATTATAGTGCTCTGTGAAATGTATTTTAATCAGTGTGTATTATTATGACTGGTCCTTTCCTGTGTGTTTTACTTGTGTACTTTCCTTTTCCTTTGTGTAATTACTTTGTCATTTGTTGCAATATACCTGAACCGTAAATACATGTAGCTGCTCTTTTCTTTGCACCCATAGCTAATTGTCCTTCTAGTGTGGCTTTTAACTAAATTTCAATGTACATTTTAATAAAAAGTTTTATAAAACTTTATCTGATAATGGTTCATGTAATCCATTAACGTTTCACTTCACCCAAAACATCTAAATCTGTTTTTATGAACTTTGTGCAGGGTATTTTTACAACTCTTGTTGTATCAAGTAGACATTTAAAATAACATGAGTGTTTCCTGTCACTGGAACCAATCCAACCCTGAGATACAGGAAATATGTTCACACTATTTGAACCATGTAGTGAATATAGTTAATGTATATCGACTAGGTTTATTATCATTTCGAACCTATTATGTTTAAATCCTCAGAAGCCTTAATGAACTTGAAAATGTTTTTTTGTTTTTCTCTTAGACATACAAGAATGCTATGAGATAACCTTGCAACAAAATGCAACGGAGAATGGGCCTGAGAATAAACCGATAGAGGTAGGAGTATATGAAGATCTAATATATATATATATATATATAGGTGTGTATGTATGTTCCCTGATGGTCTAGTGGCTAGGATTCAGCGCTCTCACCGCCGGAGCTCGGGTTCGATTCCCGGTCAGGGAACCAACCCAGCCGTGTAACTGGGAACAGTTGCATGCCGGTCCCAAGCCCAGGATAAATGGGAGGGGTGGAGAAAGCAAAGGCAAACTACTCCACTATCGTGCCAAAATACTTTGTGAATCACGATGAAGCGCTGGAGGGCGTGGAGTAGAGCGATTCATAAAGTGACAGAGAGTCGGTTACGACTTGATCGGATAATCATCATCATCATGTTTGTATGTACAGTATATTTGAAAATTCATTCATTTATTCATTCTGCTAGGATTGTGGAAGAATCTACCATCCAGAGGAGAACATTTCGGGTACAGGCCAGATACATGGAGAACAAGGCGCGCACTCAAGGCGTGGGTGTGTGTCACTGGGCACACACTCACTCACACACACACACACACACACACACACACACACACACACACACACACACACACACCACACACTATATAGTGGCAATTTAGAGCAGCCAATTTACCTTGAATCCATGTTTGTGGACTGCGGGAGGAAACCCACACAGACAGGAGAAGAACATAATCGGGAATTTATACCTGGATCCCCAGTGCTGAGAGGCAACTTGCTAACCACAAGCCACTGTGCCATTACATATCTATCTATATGTCTATCTGTTTATATATTATATATACACCCACAAATGGAAGGTAATACTTTAACAACACAATGTAACTCCAAGTCAACCACACTTTTGCTGTTGTGCAAATGGAGCAGATATCAGGAGACAGGCCAGTACACCAGTGGATATGGATGGGGCCGTAGGAGAAAACAACTGCCCAGGCCTTGTAGGGAGGTGATCTAGGCACGTGGAGGCCACACAAACATTTCCACCTCAGTCCAAAAACATGGATTCAAGGAAAATTGGCTGCTCTTAATTGCACCATATAGTCTCTCTCTCTCTCTCTCTGTGTGTGTGTGTGTGTGTGTGTGTGTGTGTGTGTGTGTGTGTGTGTGTGTGTGTGTG
>JAOUQT010030542.1:0-11446 GCA_025769995.1 Xyliphius kryptos
TAACTTCAGTGGACCTGGGATTTGAACCCCCAACCTTCTGATTGATAGGCCAACACCCTAACCACTGAGCTACTACTGAGCTACCACTCCCCAAAATAATATTTGTTCAGATGTTTATTCTTTTCATTTTCTAATCTGATCATCTCATAACGTAATCACAGGGAGTGCAGAAGTGACCTACTGATCATAAGGTGAGAAGAGAAAAACACCTCCCACATGTCAGATATTACAGAGAATCACCAATCTCCAGATACACACATGCACATCAAGTAAAGTGAATTTTGTTGTGCCAATTTACCTACCATCATGTGTTTGAATTGTAAGAAAAACTTAGGTCTCCTAAAAACTTACAGAAGCACTGGGGAAACAAGTAAACTATTAAAAATATTCGGAGAACAAATCTCTACTTATTTTAAAGCTTGGTTTCAACTATATACTGCATGTTCATATCACTAAAGCATTTTTGCTGTTATTTCTGTGTAACTGATTCTTCTGCATAGACTTACAGCCATTAACTGTATTACTGTAGCCCAAGTTGGACAGGGCTTCCTTGCTCCCACTTCGAGAGCTGCGTACACTAGTCCAGGGGTCATTGTCATAGGAACTAGACTTGGCCTTCATTTCTTCTCTAAGGATCATTCTCCCAATCCCTGCCTGAATCTGTAAACAAAAGGTCCAAAAGAAAGTCCACTTGCAAAACACTTAAATGAATTAGAAATTTAATTAAATATAAAAGGTAAAAACGTCAAGATAAATTATATTATCTGTACTCGGTTAATATTCTGACTCCAGCCATCTTCCTCTCCTCCAGAGGAGAACCTGCGTGCCCGGTTAGCTGCGGGAATAGACAAAAAAAATTTCAGTGTAGGTTCTCAAATAGAAAAATCTATAGGTAAACACCTGCAAGAATCCTCTTTAAAGACTATTAAAAACTTTTATGTTTACTTAGATGAAAATTGATGAGTTCAAGTAAATTGACGAAAAAGCCCAAGGTTGCTCCGAAAATTCCAGGAAGTTACAATGCGACATCACTGGTGGAATACATGGAATAATGCCATGTAGCTAGCTATGAATTGCTAGCAATGACTGACTTGGATTGTGAATTTTCCACTGCTGGTTCGTCAGATTCGGAAGACATTTTTAAATAGACTGTCTTTAACACAACATTCAGCTGTTTAAATTTGAGCCAGAAGCAGAAGTGACTGCATCACGGGGCAGCAGAGCACAAACATCAAAATTAGGAATTCCGACTAGTAGGACCCGGGCTCTTAAACACCGCTCACATGCCTGAATTGTTGGAAAAGCACCCGGTTACAGCAGTGCGACAGCCTTTATGTGTGCAGTGTTTATCTTATTTCTATTTAGGGGGCGTCATGTAACAGATGCAGGACTTGGTGCAAATTACGTCGGCCAAACTGAAGCAGTAGGAGTGTTAATACTGTCTGTAATAAAACCCCTCCCTGATCCAGCCGTTGTGTGAGTTCCGTTTTCCACATCCTGTATTTGTATCATCTAGCATGACGTGAGTAAGTGGATGGTTTTTCCAATGTGAACCTTTAAATTTGATGAATTATGTCAAATTTTTTGTTCAAATCATTTGTGATCCTTGGGTCTTTTTGGCTTGTTGTCCACCATCTATGTCACGTATGATGTAAATACAAACTCTGAAGATCGCGGAGTGTGGGTAAATGAAAGTGTTTTAAGCCACATTCCTTAAATTTGAATAAGAAAAAAATCAAACCATCAATAATCACAAGTTAGGAACTTATGTTGTATTTATGTTTTACAAAATTAGGTGGTGCTTAGCCTTTAATAACTCAAAACAACTAACAGAAGGTAGGAGTCTCTAAGAGTTTTTAATTTATTTAGTGTGCTTTTGTTGTGCACAGATTTAAAGGTAGGCGTTGATAATAGAGGAATTGAGAACTGGAACTTGAAGTCCGCTCTCATCTTATTTAAACCTACTGCGGCATTGAAGTATATTATTGAAAGAATACAAAGTAAAGTACAATAACCGATTTGAATTAAAACCCTAGCATGCACTCTGCATGGACAAAACAGTCCAACTGTGGTTGGGCAAAAATATGAAGTTTCTTTAGTCTGGCTTCAAAGCTTGCATTTTTTTAGAGGAAACTCCAGTTGGAACATTGCTGCAGGGTTATGCTACAGGCTGTGGAAAAGTAATGAATGAGTCTAGCCTCAGAGGTGTGGAGTGTAGTTGAGGTCGGAGCAATGTGCAAGTCACTTAAGTTATTTCAGACTGCTATTTTATGCAGGTAGTATAGTGCTGGGTTGAGCACTGGGTCATTATCCTTTCTATGCTGAATATATAAAATTAAAAATACAACCTTAGATCATCATTTAAGTCTTGTCAGTATCTACACAGCACCATCTGTTCAGACTAGTACTGTTCTACTAGTAGCGGAGATGTTTTAAATTAGACCTACTAAACTTCTTTACCACTTCAGTTCTGCCAGTGTGTTTCTATGAAAACTGTGGGATAGTAAACTTTATTACCATACCTTTTGGCGAGCCAGTGTATTGGTAGTAGTTGGAGTGCTGGTAATAGTCAGGAGAGGAAAATGAGGTTGAGAGAATATCCTTGTTGGCTTTATCCTTTGATGCTTCGTTGTCATCTAGAGGGGAAAAATGTTTTTATTATTATGGAATGCATGTTTTTATTTTTTAAGTGCAGCTTGTTAAAGCCATGTTAAGTGTGATGGATAAGTGGCAGGTTTAGGATTAACCGTACATTAGAGTGATAGAGATGATGAGGGGTTAGTGTGCTTGGTCAAAGCTAAAATGAAGGCATAGAATTACAGCACAATGATTTAACACACAAGACACAAGTAATTTATGCTTATTAGGGTCTATAGCATTTTGACCAGTGTAGATTAATAAAATATAGTAATTATTAAAATAAAGCAATTTTTGGTAAATTACGGATTGAGACACCCGAAGGAAAGGATAAGCCCCAATTTTTTTAAAGCATCATAAAGATTTGAACATTTAGACTTTTTAAGGAAATTAAACAACAGGTATATAATTTACAGTCAAGTAATGAGTATGACAGACCAATTAATGTATAGACTGTGTTACAAATTATCATGCAAATAATATTTTTTCATATTTTCCAAAATGATCTATATGAATTGCAATCATGATAAGTTCCCAGTCATCAACTATTAGAGTAAAATTGAAAGGTTTTTGAACAAACTGCCAATGATAAAATTATATTAAAAAAAATAAAAATAAAACACTCAAAATACATGTTCCAAATTATTATGAACAGCAAAGTTTTCAACCTTTTCATTTTGATTACAAACTGAAATCAAACTGTTTTTAAGTCAAAACTTTATTCTAGGTGATGTTACACTTTCACATAGGGTCCCTTGTTTGAAAGGAGCTTCTGAACTCCCTGGTTCACTGAATTTGTTAGGTTTTGGATGCTATCTACTTTAATTGTTTTGCATGAGGACAGAATCCCCTACCAGAGCTGTTGCTTAGATGTGAACTGCCTCCTGCCTCACCTAGAATAAAGTTTTGACTTGAAAATTTGTTTGATTTTTAGTTCGTAATAACCTGCTACTGCTTATATCACAAATGACCATTTTTTGTTCTTTATAAAAATGAAAAGGTTAAAAACTCTGCTGTGCATAATAATTTGGAACATGCATTTTGAGGTATTTTGTTTATTTATTTATTTTTTTTAATGTACTGTTATCATTGATAGTATGTTCAAAAACCTTTCAATTGTACTCTAATAGTTGATGCTTGGAAAATTAGTTACTGCAATTCATATAGGTCATTTTGGAAAATCTGAGAAAATATTATTTGCATAACAAATTGGACCACAGTGTACAAGTTGTAATGTAACAAAATGGGTAAAAATCCAAAGGGGTTGAAAACTTTATGGCACTGTATCTCGCACCCCATCCTGGCCCAAAACAACTCACTCCAACCCACCACACCTTACCCTGATCCACTACACTTGCTCCAACCCAGACACACTACGCAGGGGTTGGATTTTGTAGTGGGTTGAAGTGAGATGATAAATTTTCCTGCACACACCCTGACTAACCCCACCGCTATCCACCCCACCCCACCCCACCTCCTTTTTGCCCACTATCCTGCAACTCGACACACTACATTCCACCCAGATCCACTACATCCCACCTGGGCTCCTACACCCTAACGTATATACTACATTCAACTCCACCACATTCATATCCCAACCCATTACACTCACCATGGCCCACAATATCCACCCTGTACCACCTCAATGCAGTGAATTGCATTAAGAACTTATGATTTAATACTCGACTAATGATTTAATAATCAGACCATTCAAAATTTATAAATATTTTGAACATGATGTGACCAAATCAATGTCTTTTACAAGTAACCCTATTGTTGTCTGCATTTTATCAGAGTTATGGAGCAGAAGGAAATCGGCCTTTGGGAGTTAATAAGAACTCTATGACTGGCGTTTTCTCAGCAAAAGACTTCGTTGGGTGGTATAATGGACTTCCCAGCAACAAAGAGGTACTTTTTACGCTGCAGAATCATCTGAATACACTGAGGTCATTGCACTGGGTTTATGACTTTTACTTAGTTACAATACAGTGCAAAAATGTGCAGAGGAAGATAGTTGCCACATGGCATTGGTGACCTTCATCTTGATCTTTATCTCAATAGCACAGAAAATAGTCTTTCACCTACATATGTTCTGACATCTTTTCCCTGTTTAGCTGTGACCGATGAACTTTTTTTTTTTTTTTTAATACATTATTTGTAAAATGAGTTGGCCTCAAAACAAATGACCTACTTTACTAAACTGTAACTCTTTGCAGCTAAATCCGGATCTGAAATGTGAGACTGTTGTTGTCTTAGGACAGGGCAATGTGGCTCTTGATATCGCCCGACTCCTTCTGTCGCCAATCAAAATCCTTCAGGTCAGTAAAATGCAAATTAAGTCACTTTATTATTTTTATTTTTAAGTAACTGACAAAGTCAGAAAATATTATATTTATTATATAAATACTTAATATTTATAAGACCAATTATTTCAATGCTCTAACCATCGTCAGTGAGTTTACACAATAAAGAAAATGTCACCACATAGCATAAAGTTATTAGTATGTTCTCCGCTTGACTCCTGGGGCGTGGCTTTCCTCCTATAATCCAAAGGTGATTAAACCACTAGCATAATGCAGCATTGTTAAATGGCTACATTGCAAAATATAACGGTTCTCATAATTTTTTAAATCTACATTTTTTTCTCCTAAAGCTTACCTGATCGCCTGTCTGTGATTTCGCTGATTAACATGAATAATTTTCGAAACAGAAAACCGACATTACCCAGCATGCACTTGACGCTCTCCAGGCAAGTAAGGTACGCAGAGTTCTAATAGTGGGAAGAAGAGGACCCCTTCAAATTGCCTGCACTATTAAGGTACAGCAATTGTTTTAATTCAAGGCTCTTTATTTATTCTTACTTTGTTTATTAAAAGCATTATTTTTGTTTCTTATGGTCAATTTTCTCTTATGAAATAAGGTTGTTGTGCAGAAAAGCAAGAAGTTCCTAACTTCTGATTATTGACTATTAAGGGGGAAAAAAATCCTCTCCAGATTTAAGTAATATGGCTTTAAAAACTTTAATTTAGCCACACCCTGCGGTCTTCAGAGTCTATATACATCATACCTGACCGAGATGGGGACAACAGGCTAAGATGAACTGAATGTGCAACATGACAAAAAGGTGTGTTCATTTTGGCTGCGGTAATTGAATGTACAGTGCACAAATGATGCAAAAAATTAATTTTCAAAAAGGGGACAAAACCTGTCACCTTTAAAAGTGCAGATTAAAAAGAAGCGTCCACTCACTCATGTTATTTGTAGTGTTCACTTCATGCCAGATAACTACCACATCTATAAGATGTGGAAAGCAGGACTCCCACAATGGCTGGAATAGGAAAGGGTTTTATTACAGAAAGTATTAACACTCAAACTGCAGCTGTTCGGATTATGAAACTCGTCAAAAGTCTCACCCCTTCCCCATGGCTTTCTCACTTACTGCAGCATATATAGGCTGCACAAACGTAGGCCTTTGTGCTTTTCCAACAATATGGGCATGTAAAGCAGTTAACAATGTAACTGGTTTCTACCAGCCCGAATTTCCAGTTCTGATGACTTGGTCAGGTTGTGCTTTGCTGCTCTTTGGTAGGCTCTCGTGCCTCTGGCTCAAATCTAAACGACAGAATTTTGTTATTACGGAAAGTTTCCCCCACAGGCACTGCAGATTCATCCTTTTCATCTATTTGAAAAATATCTTCTGAATCTGATGAACCAGCGCTGGAAAATTCAGTCATCACCGGCTTTTTTTTTTTTTTTATAGCTCTGTTATTCATATGTTTTCCACCAGTGACGTCACACTGTAATAACTCCCTGGAATTTCCGCAGCAACCTTTTGCTTTTCCGTCAATGTACTGAAATCGTGTCGATTTTAAATTAAATGTTTTTTTTTTTTTTTTCCTTCTTCCTCTCTCACGTTTACATTTTAGAAACTAAAATAATGTGAACTTTTCCGGAAGGCAATGGAAGTTTTATAGCGCACCTTTCATAGAAAAGCAATTTTGCTTTACAGAGTAGTAAAAAATAGTAAAAGCCATTCAAATAATTAATATACTTCATTAAGAGACAGATTAATATGAAGAAAATGGTGCAATAAAAGAAAATATTATAAATTAAAATAATAAAAACAATAGTTAATAATTTCTACTAAATTAAACTGAACTGTAGGCCTGCTCAAAAGAAATTATTTTAGTCTGGATTTAAAGATGCCAACAATTTTTTAATTAAATCTGTCCAGCAGAGCATCAACAAAGTCGGACTGTTCACATGGTTTAGTGTACATTTTGCTCATTAAACGTGTAGACGTGAAGTCATTAAAAATCCTTTCCTTGACACAGACCATTTGCATTTGATCTCTAATGAGGCCCACATTTCGAAAAGCACATAATAGTGATCTGACAACGTGATATCCTTCACAGAGGCTGAAATGTTTGAGATAACCAGGTCCAGAGTGTGACCCTGATAATGTGTAGCACGTGAAACATGCTGTGAAAAGCCAAAGGATTTCAATATGCCATGTACTTTCCTTGAGTCAGGGAGTCAAAATCTACAGAAATAAAAGACAGCATCTTGGTAAAAATCATCAATAAAATCAGTATTTGGAGGCATGTAGACAGTCACTAGTAAAATCTGTGGTGTCCCATTTAGAACTGCACAGAGGTACTTAAATGATGTGAAGTCACCAAACTGCTTGCATTGAAAAGCAATGCTGTTAGTAAAAGATGTTCTGTTTAAAACAGTTAACTTAATAACTTCTGCACTTTGACATTGAAGCTTTGATTCACATTTTATGTCTGTTTTAGAACAGTCTGTACTTTCTTTCTCTGGTAAGTACTAGAATAATGTAGTTTGCAGACACCCATGGTTTGAACTTGTTTTGAAAACATCTACTGCTGAAGATCAGTTAGGTCTTTAGAAAATGTGTGGCATTTAAAACATCCCCTTTGCTTTGCTTTTCTTTGGAAACATGTGCTACTGTCCTGGGATACAAAAATATGAACTTAACTACAGAATGATGTAAAACATTAGTCTATGGCAGATTATAGCTACGGAATTATTTATTTTAGAATTTAAAAATTTCGAAAATTTCCATTTTTTCGTAGGAGGTGAGAGAAATGATGAACTTACCTGACACTACAGCTGATATGCTACCCGAAGACTTTGAGGGCATCGCAGAAGCTTTAAAAGGTACTAAATAAAACCCTAAAACTACATCAGAACAGGAATACGTTATTGATTCCTGAGGGAGAATTTTTATTTATTTATTTTTTGTTTAATTTAGTTTTTTCTGAATCAGAGATTACACTCTTGTTTTTGGTAAATCAACTTGTTTTTTCTCACACTGCAAAATAAACCCAAACTAAATTATCCACCAATAAAGTGAGTCAATTTATCTTGTTAAGATTTCTTAAAATAAGAAACAAAAATCTAAAAGCTAGTTTATTTATCTTACTTAGAAACTTGTTTACATTTCATTACATTTACATTTGCTTTACAGTCAGATGCTTTTCTTATCCATTATTGCGTTAAAATTTTTTTATTTTTTATTTTTTTTGCTGGACTCATTAAAAAAAAGGATCTTGTTTGAAGGGTAAAACTGGAAAATTCAACGATTTTTAGCAGGGTTTGTCTCTATCGATTATTAAGCTTCCTCGCTTAATTTCTTTTCACTATATTAATTGGACTCTTGTCTTTTCCTGTGTTAATTCTTTTATTGAAACTCTTAAACCAACCACCTTAGAAGAGCTGGTCTCTCATTACAATACTGGACTCCACTCAATACTCAACCGTCTTGCGCCACAAAAAAATAGATCTGTTTTTTTAACTCGTTCGGCCCCCTGGTTTACTCCGGAACTTTCATGAAAACCAAAGGACGGCAACTTGAGCGGCTTTATCAGAAAACTAGACTAGCTGTTCATTAAGACATTTACAAAACCCATATACTTCAATTTTGGGACTGCATTATTCAAGCCAAATAAAATAACTACACTGGTTTAATTTGCTGTAATAAAGGGAACACTAAATTAATATTTTCACTCTATAAGAATATTACTCAAGTCCCGGATTCTATACCACCTCACGTGTTCATCTGTTTTTTGTAATAGTCTTATGTCATATTTTGACGATAAAGTAAGACAAATTCACCTCCATCTCAGTCCAAAACCGATTTTCTGTACTTCTTTTGAACTCTCTCCTCCTGCCCACTCTTTTTCCTTTTTCCAGCTGCCGACCGTCTTAAAAATTTCAAACCTTATTCGTAAATCTACTTCATCCACTTGTCCTCTCGACCCTCTTCCTACAGTTTTGATTAAAACCTGTCTCCCATCTCTCATCCCTCTCATTTTCACTTTCACTCCACTCTCTCTACTGGAACTGTGCCAACGTCACTCAAAACTGCTGTAATAACCCCAATTCTGAAAAAACCTGGTGCTGACCCCTCTGACTTCAATAATTTTGGTCCGATTTATAATTTACCTGTTATTTCCAAAGTTTTAGAGAAAATATTGGCAACTCAACTCCACGATTATTTATCTCACAATTTCTTGTATGTTCCAGTCCGATTTTTGTCCACTTCATAATATAGAAATTGCACTAATAAAAATGACTAATGACCTCTTTATGGTAACTGATAATGGTTTACTTTCTATTCTTATTCTTCTTGACCTGACTGTGGCATTTGACACCATCTGTCATGTCACTCTTCTCAATAGACTTTTTGTATTGCTCAGATTCCTTTGAACTGGTTCACATCATATCTTTCCTCTGACTCTCAGTTTGAAACTTTCACTTTTCATTCTTATCCGGTCACTTCTGGATTGCCCCAAGGCTCTGTCCTGGGGCCTCTCCTTTTTACTATTTATCTTCTTCCTCTTGGCAATATTTTTCGTAAATATAACATTAATTTCCACTGTTATGCGGATGACATCCAGCTCTACGTTGCCAGTAAACCCTCTTTGGATTATCCACCTTCTTCCCTTACTGACTGCTTGGCAGAAATTAAATCCTGGTTCTCTTCAAACCTGCTTAAATTAAAATAATAATAAAACAGTAAGACAATAAAACAGAGGCTCTCCTCACTAAAACAAAATCTATTTTATCCAAAATTGACGTTGATAATTGTTTAACGCAATTGGGTTTAGGTGATTTGTTCAAGGGCACTTCAGCCATAGTACTTGGTGAGACAAAGAATCGAACCGGACACTTTCAGGTGGCAAGGATGGTTCCACAAGCCAACGACTGACCCGCCACATCTGTAATATTAAACCCCATTTTATAGAAGTAGTATATTATCTGACAGCTTCTGTCGACAGGTAGGCGGGACATCCGGTTTCCTAAAAACAGTTTTTTTTTGTCAGTTAATAATATAAAACAAATGAAACCTCAACGTTTGACCAAACTATTTACTTTTAATACAGAAACGTTCGGACGTTCTGTTTTTATAAACGGTGTATAACCTATGTAAGACATTTCTTTATTCAGACTCTGTGTCTTTGCTCTATTTTACATTTATTTAACCAACAACCCTTATATTAAATTAGGCACTGCAAATGTTTAAAATATACATGCATATAAAAATATGAATAAGATGTTTCACTTAGATTAACATAACCCTAAGTAATGTACTATTGTTAGTCCTAAATAAAGCCTCGTAGGATTCTTAAATGTGTGTTAAACAACAAACGTATTCTCTTTACAAACTTGTTTAAAAAAAATATTTTTTAGGATGAATGTGTTTCAACATAAAGCTAATTTATTAAAAAAAGACCACTC
The DNA here is from genome assembly GCA_025769995.1 of Xyliphius kryptos. NCBI lineage: Eukaryota > Metazoa > Chordata > Actinopteri > Siluriformes > Aspredinidae > Xyliphius > Xyliphius kryptos. The sequence goes on from JAOUQT010030542.1 coordinate 10,405, forward strand.
TTAGTTTGTAACCTGTAGGCTACTATCACTGTCAGTTGTGTGTCTAAATTCCCACTTCATGCTTCTAACGCCTCAGAGACGTGGGGTTTTACAATATTTTTATACCACTTGTGAGAATTTTGGAATGAAAGACTTAAACAAACCCCCATTATTTGCAGATTTAATATACAGGTATATTAATATAAAAAGCCAAACATGTCATTATCATGGAAATCTAAATGAAGATTAAGTATGGATTTTTAGGAATTTTTATTTTTATCTTCTTAAACATATTTTATCATAATATTGAAAAAAAAAAAAAGTGAGTTGTGGGTTACAGTTTTTAACACAGTACCTCATAAGGTGTGATGGCTTGGGTATGCCAGTGTAGGCTGTGGGTGGTGTGATGGCATGGTCTCATTAAGGTTGGGCTTTCTAAAATCTTTACCCTAAAATACAAAATGCTAATTGTTGTGAAGCGCATTTTTATTTTACTGTTAATTAATAAATGATACATGTTTAAAAAGTTTAAATATTCATTTAATGTTCAGAAGAAGTATAAAAAAGGTGTTTTTTGTAAATTGATAACATGAATTTACATTTATGTCTTGTAATAGTGAATTTAAATTTTAAGGAATTCTCTTTTTCTTAAATAAATTAGCTTTATGGTAAAACACATTCTAAAAAATATTTGTAAGTCTAAGTCTTTTTGAAAACAGGTTTGTAAAGTGAAGGATACATTTGTTGTTTAACGCACATTAAAAAATCCAACGAGGCTTTATTTGGGACAAACAATAGTACAATACTTAGGGTTATTTTAATATGCATGTATATTTTAAACATTTGCAGTGCCTAATTTAATATAAGGGTTGTTGGTTAAATAAATATAAAATAGAGGAAAGACACAAAAAGTCTGAATAAAGAAATGTTTGACAGGTTAAACACAGTTTATAAAAACAAACCGTCCAAACGTTTCTTTATTAAAAGTAAGTAAAATAAATAGTTCGGTCAAACGTTGATGTTTCATCTTCTTATACCTATAAAACCCAAAGCAATCACTCAC
>JAOUQT010030553.1:0-11446 GCA_025769995.1 Xyliphius kryptos
TTATCCACGATGCAAACCAAATGGATTGTGTTGAACCATTAGCATCGCAGTGTTTCGTACAACGATCGTAACAGAACCATTTATTCAAACCAACTATGGAAAACTAAATCCAGCACTTCCGGCCCTGCAAGCATCTGCTCCAGAACCATGGTGGGAAATGTTCTTGTCAACCTCAAAACAGTAAACACACATTGCTTTAAGAAGTCGAGACTAACTGACAGGTTTTTAATCAAGGAGAGCTAAAAGATGTCCTTTTCTACTCCCACTCAGGAAGGTGAAGGCTAAAGGATGAACAGAACGAGGGAACGATCGATGTGAAGATCAGTCTAAATATAGCCCAGAGATTATTCCTTTGTTCATTTGATGAGATTAAATATCGGATGTTATCGCTGGAACTTCTACCACCATGTCTGGCTGGTCTCCAGCAAGAGGGTCAAATGGGGTTTAAAGGAAGGACTAAAGGACAGGCGGCAGCAATCTATACACTACCTTTAACCTAATTCACTCCATTAAGTACTAAATATATCCCATGGTTCATCATATATAAGGAGGCATTTTGGATATCTTGAGAGCCTACCAACCACCAGAGGTTTTTTAAAAAAATCATTTCAGATTCCTTTTACCTTTTTCAGATCCTGCTCACAAGAAATTATACCGGCCTTCAGCTAAATACCGGCCTTCAGACCAAACCTAACCACACAAGACAAAAAGTAGTTTAAAGGGTTATGGAGGCTAGCATGTCTGCCAATCAGCGGTTCGAATCCTGATCTGGGTTTCCATAGTCGCTTGGTTCTCCGGATTCTTCCCATTGTCCAAAAACATGGACTCAGGGAAAATTTTATGCTCTGAATTGCACTCAAAAGTGTGAAAAAGGTGGCAAAAGAGTTGGAGAACACTTTAACCCTCATACCACATTTTATCCCCTTATTTAATCTGGTTACTGTATCTACTGTACATGCATAAGTTTTAACATAGAAATTCTTTGTACTGTGTATTTCTGTGTATGTCAGTGTGTGTGTCAGTGTATTCCTGATATCACGGTATATGGCCTGTAGAAGAGGATGGGGTGCCTTATTTGGAGAATTATCTTTAATTGACACTAAAAATGATATTGCATTATTTTTGTACGTACTTCATTATTATATACTTAATAATTTAATTATATAATACATTTAAATAACTTCCCTATGCAATATGCAAATCTAAATCCAGGGTCCAAGCTGAATGCATTATATGAACTCCTTATCTTGGACTTTTAAGCTGTGTCTTCAGCTTACCTTATATTGCTATGTGTTGAGAGCAGCTTCTAACAATTTAGCAGTAATCTAAGGTATGCGTCTTCCCGCCATCAGTCTATCAGCACGTGTCGCAACGGTCGAGGCAGGATGACCGTAAAGTGTGAAACTAACAAAATACAAACCAATGATCCACAATCACTGCCAGATTTGATTAATTATAAAACATGTGAACACAAAACAGTCTTGAGTTTCTCAGAATGGTGCAATGGATAACAACTATTCAATGAGAAGACGTTCTGCAGATGGACGAAAGCCTGCTGATGAAAGAGGAGAACAACCAGATTCAAGCCGATAAGAAACAAAGGAATATAACCATGCTGTACAACTGTATATCTCGGATTTCACAACACCTCAAACCTTTAGACTGTTCCAAGAGCAAAAGGCTGACCCTACCCAGTGTTAGTATAGTGTTTCTATTCTAAAGGGCACGGTGAGTGTATGTACAGTATCTACTCAATCACTTTAATACCTGTATACCCACTCATGCATGCAGTTATCTAATCAGCCTTTTGTGTGCATACCTTCATGCAAATGCTATCACAACCACTTTCAGCTACATATACCATTCTTACCTTGCATTTTTAAAATATTGGATATAAAAAGATTAAGAAGATATAATTCACTTTAGATTCTCCTTAAATCAGACGAGAATAATAGATCCTGTTTTCCCTGATCACAAACTCTGAACTCCAGGCCTCCAGTAGGCGCTATAAGTCCCTGTATACCAAAACCTATAAACACAGTGAAACCTTTGTAGGTGACTGTCACAGTGGCACCGCAATCAAACGCAGATACACAGTGAAACACAATAATTCCACTGGGGAGTCACAGTGTCGTAGTTTTTAGGGGATCCAGGTGAATCCCAATATGGGTGCCTGCATGGGTTTTCTATGGGTTCTCTAATTTCCTCTCACTGTCCAAAAACATGAATTCAGCAGAGAATTGCCCCTATCTAAAATACCTCTATATAGTGTGTATATGTGAGTGTGAGTGAGTGAGTGAGTGAGTGTGTGCATACTCAGATGTATTGGCATTCTTTCCTGGCTGTATCTGCCCAGTGATGGACATGAGGAACTCCCCCAAAATGCTAGTGGAGGATTAGGCTGTGAGATTAGATATGTAAATAAATTCAATTTCATTTATTTATACAGCGCTTTTTATGATACAGAACACGAACACCGAAAGATCAAGCTTAGGCGAGAGAAAGTGTCAAGAAAAAAAAATATTCTTTTAAAAAAGAAAAACTTGTGAAGACCAAGGCCTAGTGAGGGACATTAACAGTGTAGGACAAATAAGTCTATATATCGGTGCAAGTCCAAAAGTCGGCTTAACTCATGCAACGAACCATAGGTAAACATATGCACCACAGTGTGCTGAGGCGTACTGCATTTACATATTGTATAGTATAAAAATATCTAATCACATACATTGTTGCAATGGTTTACAAACACCAAAATACCTCTAGGTGACGTAATAGCAAAAATCAAATATATAAGTTATGTATGGATGTACAGTGTGGCTCATGACACACTATACTGTTAAATACAGCTCTCATGGTATAAAAACAAGACCCATTTTCCTTTTCTGGCTTAAATCTAGGACAGGCTCTCAGTGCAGGACCCTCTGGCCTCTTGTTTCGTGCACCGGCAACTAGGCGGCAAAGTGTCTACAAAGCCCAGGGCTGACATCCTGCTGCAAGAATTAACGATTTCAATAAAGTGCCACATTTTCCACACCACCTCCGCACTCAGGAGCTTTTTTTGGCAGGCATTAATGCAGATCAGTCTTACTAGTGTGGACATGTGCAATATTGCTTAATTAGCTACACTCACAACAGGTACCAGCAGTATGGTAATTGAAACTAAGGAGACATGTCGTCAAGTTTTCGGGATTTAAAAAAAAAGAGGCCTGTTCACAAGCATGAGATGGCAAACGGAAAAACTGACACTAGTGATGGACCTTTTAGTTAAACATAAACACCTTCACACCTTATCTGCAGAGTCTAGTCCTGCTTTTGTGTTTATGCCTAACTGGTTCTTTTGTGTACAGTTGAGGAAAAAGGGGTGTGATGTCATAGCAAACACCAGCAAGAAATTCAAAGAAGATCTAACAGATGAAAAAAATTACAAATAAATAAGTAACAAATAAATGTAGTAATGCAACAATGTGGTGATTCAGCGGCCAAATCTGATCCTACAATAGTCCCGTATGTTTGCATGTTTTTATTCTGTTACATTTTTCTTACTTTTTTGACAGCAAATCATGAAGCGAGGGAAATCATATATATTTATTTTTAGTAACAGCCCCTTTAAATAACAATTATAATAATGTCAAAGTGCATTTATCCATATGGATCAACAGGATATTAGACTCTAGTTTTAATATCAATTAACTAACCCTCTGAGAACCATTCAGAACATTACTGAGGAGTGGAAAGTGTACGGTAACAGCAGGACCTTGCATAAGTGGATGACCGGGCCAGGAGGATATCGATCTGGAAAGAGTCTAAGAGGTCTTGGATGTATGTGTGTGTGTGTGTGTGTGTGTGTGTGTGTGATTTTACAGGTATATATGACATTGTGTTTACTAAACTTGTTTTAGGGACCACATCTAATAATTGGGAAGTGCAAGATGATTTCCTTATAAAGTAAATTATTTAGTAAAATCATGTTGTCGTTATGTTAAGTTATTTATGTTTAAGACCTCAAAATAAATAGAAGTATACATAAAGTCCCCACAATGCATACTAACATGTATTTGTGTAATATAAAGAGAAATAAAAAGAGAGAGGGTGGTTTTGTTGTAATACTTTGGCATTGTTTTCGGTACCGTGATGCCAATAAAGCTACTTGAAATCTTGAGAGTCAGGGGCGGACAGGAGGGACAGAGAGAGAAAAAGAGAAAGGAGGGGTTGAGGAGAGCTATTTTACCGATTTCACACAAAGCGAGTCTTTTTGGCAAGACAGCAGAAGACTCTTCTAAAATTGTGTCACATTGGGTTTCATGTTCACTCGCAAACAGGACTTTTAAAATCTATTTCTGATGCCAGGTGGTAATATGATCAGATCAGATGAGCAGGAGACCAACCTATTTAGATGCTACGGTTGATAATACACCAACATAGCAAAACACCCAAAATAAACTGCACCTACTTTTAAAACATAAATCAATTTCACAATATAGAACAGTCACAAAGCAGCTTCACAGAAATCAACAGAAATAATACGTCACAAACCAGAAACATGGTGGAGATGATGTACAGAAAAAATGCAAATCAGACTGCAAAGACGACAAATGAATCGAAAAGAGGAAGATAACAAGTAATACGTTTTAAGATTAAGACATTATCTTTTGCTTAGACCTCTACTATGGCCGGGGGGTGGGGGGCTTTCCATGCCCATCCAGGGAGGTACTGGTTTTGGGTGCTGGACAGAAGCATCCAGGACAGGACGACAATCCATCGCTAGACACCCACTCACACAAGCAACCAATTGACCTTGAATTCATGTTTTTGGACTGTGTGAGGAAACCCACATGGACATGGTGAGAACACGGAAATTCCACCAAAATCGGGATTCGAACCTGGATACCGAGCACTGAGACAAACATGTTATCCGCTTCACCACCTCCATGCGTCATAGGGGCTACAAAGACCATCACCTTCTGAACAGAGCTCAGGGTTTGGTTTATTTTGGAGTGAAATGGCTACTTCCCAACAAGAACGATTACAAATGATACATTTTGGGCAATTAGTAGAATATGGATGGGAACCAGAAACCCGAGTAAACACACAGGGAGGTCATGCAGACTCTACACAGAAAGGACCTTTGTTCACCCAACTCGAATCGAACCCCGAATGGAACTGTTAATGGCTGCAATACTGTATCGCTTAGAGTGTTAAGACGCCTGTGTCTGGCATGGATAAACGGATGATGCCTGGTTGGAAGGCAGAACAAAATCTTGGGAAAGGTAACCAACACATCTGTTGGAGGTTCCACTAATGGTCTATGTGCAGGTATTTGAGAAGAAGTAAGACATAAGGAGTTCCTGCAGCGACATCAGTAACGAGAGCCTGCCAACCTGTCACATCAGCTGTAATTCACTGTGTAACTTAAATTGTTACTCGATCTGATAAGTCCTGTTCTTGTTTCTCATTGTGTCCCGGTGTGTGACAATGCAACAACAATATTTTATGGTATGGTAACTCAGTGCTTAGGGTGTTTGGCTATCAAGTCGATTTGGATAAAAGCACATGCTTTATTACCTCATGTATATCAGGGGTCTGATTATGTTTACAATACCGACATTGTTTTAAACATGGATTATATTCATATCATATTAAACTTTAGTATAGCAAACTTCATCACTAAATACTACCATATTAGTACTTTAATACTTTCAATAGGCATTGTACTGAAAACCTGTTCACCCGATTAAAATCAATAACAATCTCCGAAAAAATGGCAAACTGAAGCCCATCCCATGAATAAAGCAAACATATTAGAAACTTTATAATACTAAAAAGATATTCCCCATTAGAGGTCATTACAGTAAAACCTTATTCTCCATCTCATCTTTAGTGTCATCCTTCACCACCTCAACTATTACATCATAATAGGCCACTTATTTTTTTTATTCAAAGTGGCATAAATATCTAAACTTGAATGTTGAGATTCAGCAGACCTGGAGCAATGCAGGTTTTAAGGCTTTGCTTAGGGGCCCACATTGTTGGAACAAGTCCAAACCACCTCAATCTAGCTTCCTCATCTGCCGAATGTTCAGAGCCACCGTCTCTTAACTGTACATCAATACAGGTCTTACTAATTTCCTGTAAACTTTCCTTTTCAACAGTAAACACATAAGCAAAATGCTTTAAATAGTCAGAATATCATTTTCATTATTTAAATCTGAGAACAGCGAAGTAGACGTAAGTTTCAATTGCCAAAATCGGTCCTTTAACCACGTAATGTGGAAGTGTCCATGTGGGTGACATGGAACTAGAACAGGTTTAGGGCTGAAAAGAACAATTATCCAAAGGCTCTCAGATTTCCAGGGTGTGAACTTCATTCCAAAGTCAGTCCAAAAGAGGTTTTAAAAAACCCTTTATCTTTTATATCTTGTAAACACACAAAAAAAGTGTATACAAGATATGTGAAACTCACCAGAATCGACTACACTCCCCAGATGGACTGCTGTTTTTAGCACAGAACAATTTTTAATACCTCAAAGTCATGCAAGCATATCCTGTTCTCACGTACAGAATTTCCTGTGGCACAGACAAAGCTGTGTGGAAGTTACATGGGTAAATTAACTGTTAACATCTGGATAATCATAAGATTGAAGGTATGGCATGTGATTTATTAAACATTTTGGTTTCATTTTTCAGGCTTCCTGTCCTCCACACGATTTTCCATGAGATGCCATCAGGGACAGTGTATCAGCTGATCAAAGTGGCTGTGATGGTATGAGAACGCCAATAAGTAGCATAGATAATAAGCGTCGTAGACATAGTGTTGAGTCACGCAGGCAAATGTGAGGTCTAAAATATCTACCATCATAGAAAGTGAGTTATCCTCTCATGTGAGCCCTGTCTCAGAGCAGGGACATGTTTATGCTGTACACTTCATGTCCGGCTACTGGGAATGTCAACTGAATTTGTCTTATGGACAATAGCTATACAAAGACTGGAGTGTTTACATTCTACCATGGAGTGAATGTGATCTAAAATATTACTACGCTATAGCCATGCTAATGTTATCTGTGGATCTGTAAACGAAATCAAAGACCCATTAAGGAGTATAATAAAAATTTAGCTTGATTTGATCCTAAGCTTTTTAATCTTTAAAGCTTTCGCAGAGAAATAACAATTTGGAGCTACAACATTTTCTGTAAATACCATGTGCAGCCAAACAGGTTCTGTATGTGTATGTCAAAATACAAATTATACGCCGGGGTGAGCTTACTGGAGAGTTTTATAAAAATCCCTTAGCGTGCCTCAATACTGCTGTGGTAAAGAGTTTCCCTGACACAACCTGCTGTACAAAACAGACATTAACCTCCTGTAACACCGTCATTAAGCAGGCGGGTGGCAGAGGAAGAGGTGCACCATTGGTCTCCAAAGCCATTACTCTTCTTTACTCGTCACACTTTTAATGTTCACTCTTATCTCCCGTTCTCAAGTAGGCAATTACAGCTGTGTCCAAAGGACTGATTAAACGTCTGATGGTTTTCTTACAAAGCCTGGCGAGAGATCATGACATGCAGGTGTTAAGGATGCATTCTCTCCATGTGAAGATGAAGCTAGCATGGCAGGAAGAAGGGGACACGATTTGCTAAGAAGCAATTAAACCAAAGTCAATAATTCATTAGATGATGGAGGTGAGGAGGCACGCATGTAAAGTAGATGAAGTTATCCGCCAAGTCGAACTATGTCAGAGATTCAAGTTGTGATTCTGTTTAAAAGATCAAAAAGCCAGTGTTTTGGGGTAATTTTCTTATGTTTTTTTAAAATAAAGATTAACAAATAGTTTATTTTAGTGTTTGCTTAGTGGATATTAAATCGTACAATGTAGGGTTGCTACAGTTGGCTTTAATGGTCTACCAACATTGTATCATGGCTTTTATTACCACAAAGTTTAATACACTTACTCTGTAGGATCATGCAGAGGTTTATATACTCTTTATAAACAACCAAGAAACAGTTTAAGGGCTTTATTTCATTGATCTTAAGCAAGCCATCAAGTGTGCACACCGCATTTTGCTTAAGTGAGTGAGTGTCTTTGCTTAGATGACAGTGGTTAGCATGTTCGCCTCTTAATGCTGGGGATATCTGGTTTGAATCCTGAAATGGGTTGTTTCCAATGTCTGCGTGGGATTTCCGGGTTCTCCAGTTTCTTCCCACAGTCCAAAAACATGGATTCAAGGTAAATCGAATGCTCTAAATTGCCCCGTATAGTGTGTGATTGTGAGTGTGGCTGGATGAGTGAGTGTGCTCAGCAATGGATTGGTGCCCTGTCCTGGGTGTATCTGCCCAGCGTTCCGAGACATTCTTTCCTTGATGGGCATAGAAAACCCCACCACAACCCTAGAACAGGATTAAGCGAAAGGTAATCAATAAATTAATGAATGTTCTGACTTTATAAGCCAATCAGCAAGTCACTTGCCGCTCCCATTAAAAGCCTGGTGCAGTTTGGCGGATTACCGTTTCAATGGCGCAGTGTGCCCAGTTATGCGTAAATGATCATTTACACCATTTGCTGGAAATATCAACACAAGCCGAGACAAATACAGATCAAGTGGTAGTACAAAATAATTACAAAAAATAAGAGTTACATTTACCTGACACTTTTTAATCCAAAGTGGATTACAAATATCACAATTTGATTAGGGTCAGAACACAGGGTTGATACAGCATCCCTGGAGCAATTAGGGATAAGGGCCTTGCTCAAGGACTCAAACTGGGTATTTCCGTGGACATGGGATTTGAACCCACAACCTTCAGATTGATAGTCCAACACCCTAACCACTGAGCTACCACTCCCTATTAGTTGTCAAAGTTTAGCGTAAATAATATCAGAGATAATATACATCCGGTTTATATAAACGGGATCTGTCACAAAAGTTTTTAAATATAAAATCAGCATTAAGAAGGAACTGACAGTTACTTTCTCTCTGTACACATCTGCCATCTGTGTTTCCACATATAGAAGCATTCTTGGAGATACTTTGTTTTGTGACGGACTTCATATTGGCAATCACACATTTTGGAGCAATGCATTACGAGTGCCTTTCAAGGATTTTCTTCAATTTTGTGTGGAAGAAAAAAAAATTACAGGGTGTAATTTAAGGAAGGTGTTTTACATGTGGGATATTAAGTTTGACACATATCGGTGACATAGCGCATGGTACATTGTCATGAGAAGATGCCAAATCATGGGAAAACTTCAGTTATTAGGGAAATGGGGCATATGTCGTGGCAATAATCTGTCCGAAATCTGTTGGGACTAGAGTTTTTTTTACAGTAATGCAATGCCTTAAAGTAGATCTATGGTGTTTTAAGCCTAGATCTTTATGTACTAGTATGTTTAATAATCCTATCTTATCTCATAATCATTATCTTGACAACTAATCTTATACCACTAAGGGTCACAGGTGGGTTTCCCATGCCCCATTAAGTGAAGAACATTTCGGGCGCTATGTAGATACACTCAGGACAGGACACACACTCACACACAGACACACTTTATAGGGACAATTTAGATAAGGACAATCTAGAGCAGCCAAGTCATGCTTAATCCATGTGTTTGGGAGGCAACCGGAGAATTTGGAGGAACCCACACAAATCAAGATTTGAACCTGGATCCCCAGCGCTGACATGCAGAAGTGCTAACCACTACACCACTGTGCCACCCTATTTTTTTATATTGGTAATATTGCTACTTCTAATTCTAGCTGATGTATATCTAATAAGCAGTAGCATTGACTTGCATAATGAGCGTCATATAAAATGCTTCAAACCGCTGCGGGCATGTGTGCTCACCTCACTAGTGTGTGGGTTTTACTGCATGAAAGGGTTAAATGTGGAGGACAAATTTCTCTGTGTGTAAGCACAGTAGGCAAATATATTTATCATTTTAAACCTGCAAATCCTTGCGAGATCATTTAAAAACCCAGAAATATAAAAATATGGCATTTTCCCCATTGTCAATGAAATAGCCTCCACACTCTTGGACAGGAATTTCATAATTCTTTTTGGACTGTGTCTTTGGAAGTATTTGCCCACTCAGGGAAAAGAGCATTTATTTGGTTAAGTAGTGACACTGAGTGCTTTCCATCAATGTTCTAATTCATTTTAAAGGCGTTTATAGACCAAACTCTCCAAATCATGACACATCATTAAAACCAAACTGCCTCTGCAAGATTCCAATCATAAAACTGCCTTAAAAGTTATTGTATGCTGTAACCGAGCCTCTAGAACTAATAATAACAGGTTTAGGTTTACTAATTCTAAGGCGTGTGTGCATACTTTTGTCCATGTAACATGAATCTGTCCAATGTTTTTCCCTTTAAGTACAAACTGAATCACAACACTCTGTGTAATTATAATGAAAAATAATCAAAGATGTGTCTGAGCTGAACAGCACACACCCAGGTTAAGAATTTTTCCCATACATCTGATCTTCACTTTATTACTCAATGCTTTTTAGGGCGGCATGGTGGCTTAGTGGTTAGCACGTTTGCCTCTCAACACCAGGGATTCCGATTTCGAATCCCAATCTGAGTGTCGTTTCCATGTTCTCCCTGTGTAGCATGGGTTTCCTCTGGGTTCTCCAGTTTCCTCCCACAGTCCAAAAACATGGATATAAGGTAAATTGGCTGCTCCAAATTGCCCCTATAATGTGTGTGTGTGTGTGTGAGTGAGTCTGTGCCCAGCACCCAAACATTTTCTCTTGGATGGGCATGCAAAATCCCCCTGTGACCCTTGCAGAGGATTAAGCAGAGGATAATAAATAATTGAATGAATGAAAATGAATGGATGCTTTTAAAATAGATATTTAGGTGAATAAGGCAAATAAATCTTGTGATAATGCTCGATGTACTGCACAATTATCATCACTGATCAACAGAGATTTGGCTTCTGGGTGGATATGGATTTCAAGCTGCTGATTACAAAAATCACTTTATTATAAGATCATTAATTTGGTACACTAAAAAAACGACTCGGTTGGTTAGCAGAGACTCCAGAGCAGAAATTGTGGCATCAATTGTAAACCCAACAAATAATTTTTTGCCTCCACCTTTCAGGTTCTCGTAATTTGAGAACAGTGTTCCCATAAATAACTGATGCCAAGATAAAGGGTGGTATTTTTGTGGCTCCACAAATCTGACACATCATGAATTAATAATCTAAATGATCTGCTGGTGGAACCTGAGAAAATTTCATTCTATTACTTTCACTTAATCCTTTACTAGGGTGATAAAGGGTTTTCCATGCACATCCAAGAAAGAACGTTTTGGGCGCTAGACAAATACACCCAGGATAGGGTACCAATCCATCACTGGGCACACACGCTCAATCACACACACACACACACACACACACACACACACACACACACACACACACACACACACACACACACACACAC
>JAOUQT010030564.1:0-11446 GCA_025769995.1 Xyliphius kryptos
TCACTGCACGGATGGGTTAAATGCGGAGGACCATTTCCGCTGTGTGCAGACACAGTGGCAGAATGTATCACTTTCACATAGCAGCAACATATTGTCATTCTTGCATTATCTCTTTTGAGTAGAACAGTAGCATACATGTGTTAGTCTTTACATAAAATGTGTCAAAATATTGCTGCATAAGCACATTTTGTTCCTCAACGGAGACCGTTTTGTTAAAGCTAACAAAGACTATGCTTTCCTGTCTGTATTTGATCATACACTGTGCATATTTAATATTTTTATAGCCTTAAAACTTAAACGTACTCAACCAGAGAATGCGATACTTTAATTTCACACAGTGAGATAATAAACTTTAAGCACACATTATTTTATACCTGTTGTAGTAACGTCATGTACGTTATAATTGGTCAGTTCCAGACATGTAAATGAGATCTGCATTTGTATCCGTCTCCGGCTCCCTGTTTGTGAACACCATAGTCGTACAGTTTTGCTGCTAATCACATTATACTTTTTAAGTTCCATTGACATAAATAGCAATGTAGCAATGTAGCTAATGAATGCTGTGTAAACCTAACACTAATCCTAAATCTAACCATAAGATCAGTACTGTAGTAGAATAGATCCTGTCTGACAGCTTTTTGACATTTTATGTAAACGTTTAAAAACAAATACTCCCGATACTGAGACGAGCAAAATGTCCCAAATACTTCAGCATTCTATTTTGTCTTCAGACTAAGGCTCAATGATTCCTAGTCCAGCAGTTGTCCCTGGGTAAAGGTGATCCACTGTGGGTATCAGATTCTTCAGATTTGAATTATCCTCCACTTATTAGATTTTCTCTCATGTATGTTGATTTCCAGTTAAACGTTCCTGCTTTTATCTGAAAACTTTCTCCCTGGAATGCTGTTTGTTTTTGTTCCTCGATCTTTAGTTTGGGAAAGATGTTAGAAACTTTTTTTAACATGTTTTATGCCGGATGCCCTTCCTGACGCAACCCTCACCCTTTCGGGCTTAGGACAATTTAACTTCTCCAGTTCACCTAGAATGACAATTTAGCATTTCCAATTTTACCTAACATGCATGTCTTTGGCTTGTGGGAGGAAACCGGAGCACCCGGAGAAAACCCACACGAACACGGGAGAACATGCAAACTCCACACAGAAATTCCCAGGTCGCCCCACCCGGGGATCGAACCTCTCTTGTTATGAGGCCTCTCTCTCTCTCTCCCTATGAGTGTGAATTAGTCCTACACGGAATGATATACAAAAACAATTTTTTTTCCAGTCATTACTAGTCAGTTGTTTTTATTTCATCATTCAATCATTTATTCAGTCATTCATTTATTCATTCATTCATGGCCAGCCAGTGCCCACCCAACAACTCTGGGCACAAGGGCATGAACAACACTAGACAGGGTGCCAATCCATCATAGGGCACATTTACACACACATTCACACTCCAAGGGCCAATTTAAAAACACAAATAAACTTAGCATGCATGTTTTTGGAAAGGAAACTGTAATGTCCAAAAAAAACCTTTGTGAACACATGGAAAACATGCAAACTCCACACATATATCTGCCCCACCCAGATAAATATAATCTGGTTCCTCTTAAGGTTACTCTCTTACTTTATATATATATGACAGTGACAGTGGAAAGTAAGAAAGAAACCTTAAGAGGAACCAGATTTATAAGGGAACCCATCCTCATTTAGGTAATGTAAGTCAATCTGTACACATCTAATACATAATTTATAACTAACAATAATATATAACATTAATATAATAATAATAATAATAGTAATAATATAATAGTATTATATAATATAAACATAACAGAAAAACTAATACATGCTTCTATATATATACTAATACATGCTTCTATATATATAAGAGAATGCTATCTTGGTGGTATTATCTTAAAATTCTAAAATTATCTCTGGTGCCCTGTCTCCCGGTAAACTCTGTACTAATGCTGCTGGTGCCTCTAAAGAACTAGCTACTGCCGGGTCATCACCCATTCACCCTGCTGCGTGGGCTCTAATGCCAGAGAGAAGGAACCTCTATCTCCGTCTGAGGCATTCAGACTTTCCTTTACCGTAACAGGACTGCTATCAGTCTTACTAATCCTCTCTAATGACTGGATGCGCACCTCTAAAACTGATATCTTCTCCATCAGGGGTCTAATTAGAGTGCAATTATTACAGATATAATTATCACTAATGATGGGGAAAGACTGTCTAACCATTCTGCATTCTACATGCTGCAACAGCGGAATGTGTGACATGATTTACGTTACCTTATGCAATATCAGATTATATTAAAAGGATCCGGCGTGGATGGCTTTGGCTTGATCTTTTTCGGATTTTGTACCTTTAAGCCTTAAACTTTATAATGTTGGTGAATGTGTGTTTAATATTGTTTGAGTGAGGGTGTGAGTGTGAATAATAAAAAAATAAGTGAAAAAAAGTAGGAAACTTAGCTTCGGTTGCAGATTTCTTCCGTAGCAGTAACTAGCAGCGCACGTTTAATATATATATATATAAAGCATGTGTGTTGGATACAGATATAATATGACAAGAGGAAATTCATAAAAGAGTGTTTGTACAGGAGCTCAAAGGCAGAGGCTGAATCTGAGAGACAGAACAAATGATGATCACAAGATTAGTTTGCGTGTATAGTGCAATGTAGTGTGTAGAACATAAATCATGTAAACAATTAAAACACTAAACAGGTGAGAATACGATTGTTCTGGATAGAAGCAGCCATCTTGTATCGTTGCTTTGCGATGTTTGGCAGCACACATGTGCTCTGTGTGGCTGGCTGCCCATCTTGCCAATGGAGATAGTTGTAAGTATTGTGTGATTCAGTAGTGCTGGGTATTGCTTTGATTTTTCTGAACTTTAAATATCCCACTGGAATTGAAACACAAGCAAAAAATTTCAATTGATTTCTATTTGATAAATATAAAAAACATGATGAAACTGATACCTGCAACACACTCAGAAAAACATTATGAAAAACATATGATGTCCATAAAGTGTTTTAACCCATAATAGCCTTGTGTTTTTACAGCGGTTTGCTATCACTGATGCCGTTTATCCACTTTGTGTTTGTAACAGCCTAAATTTTTCATCTTTGACACATTCTATAAAGTATCATTTTTGGTTTGATTTTATTCATTTTTATTTAAAGCCTTTTGGCTTTTCCCTGCACCAGGGGTTAACCCATCCATGCAGTGAAACACACACAAAGACGAACACTGGTGAAGCGAGCACACATGTCCGGAGCAGTGAGCAGCCAGCACAGAGCCCAGTGAGCAACTGGGCGTTAGGTGCCTTGCCCAAGGGCACTTCAGCCATGGCTTGTCGGAAATTGGAATTGGACACCTGTTCTGGCTTAGGATCCAACAATTTAGCATATTCAATTTGCCTAGCATGCATGTCTTTAGACTGTGGGGTATAAAGTTAAAAGAAATGTTTGAGTGTACATGGAGAAACCGCAGATGATTAATCAAGCAACTGCCAAACATTTTCAAACCCAAAGTAATAAGAAGAGGCAATTAAAGTCATTTCTCATATTGGCTAAGGTTAATGTTCATGAGCCCACAAGCAGGAGAGAGTTGTTGTTCATGGCAAGATTGTAAGAAGAAAGCACCAATAATGCCATTAAATGTTAAAGAAGTTTGGTTTGCCCTTACTTGCAACTTTATTTTTAACAATACCTTAAACTGTTTTATGAGCCAAAATATTTTTAACATCTACTTATTTTAATGCTGTAGTTCTACTGACAAATTCTTCACAAAGAGTTTTTCAGCCTAGTAAAGAAAATAAAAATTGACAAAATATCGCGAGAGTGGCAACTATTTAACGAGATTCCGAAAGATTACGGTTAAGCTAAAGCGCATGTACTAAAATCTGTACGCATGCGCATTGTAAAGCGCCGCGTCATATTTCTATAGCGTCAGTTATTTTTGTTACACAGGTAGCACTACTATGTTCTGCTAGCAGGAATTGTCGTGTGCATGTTTTGAGATTAAAACAGCAAACTCTATCTCTGTACACGGAAAACACTGGCGCATTATATATTCACAGCAGGATGGTGTGAGTTTATATTTCAATTGTCTTAATTGGGGTTTAAAATGATTCAAAAGTCAGGTATATGACTCATGTTGCCTAGCCCATTGCTAGGCCATGTTTAGCTAGCATTGTGACTTGCTGTAGTCTATATTTTCTCTGTTTGACCCAAATAATGAATTAATTTCTAAATATTTAACGTTGCATGCTGGATTTTTGTTTTGTGTATTTATGCGAAATAAGTGTGCATGGATATTTTCTTAAAATTAAGTGTAGTCATTTTAACATGACTGGGTTAAGGCTAGCTATGCTAGCCTAGTTAGAACCCGCGTTTCAGTTCTGACTCACTTCCTCTTCATGCGACATCGTCGACACTTTCTGGGCATTACTGACATGGACTCGTCATGCTTCTTCTTAGAATATTCCATTAAAATTTAGAAAGAGAAACTTTTGAATGAGTTTTAATGTACTGTATTATGATGCAATTTCTGGTGTTACCTATATAGCCGCCATAGCCAAAGTACTGAAAGTTAACAAACCCTTAGGTATGCATTTCATTTTACACAGTCCGAGGACCTGCGTGAAGCCTGTAGCCCGTAGACGGTTGCAACTCACTGGAAACAATAACAATATTTTTCAAACTGAAGTTGGTATGAGCTAGTGCTGAATTTGAAATGCACAACAACTTGTACTGGGCTTTTTAGTAGGGGCAGTCGTAGGCTTGTGGTTTAGGAACCAGCCTTGCGTCCGGACGGTCCCTGGTTCGATTCCAAGTATTGACAAGTCATGGCTGAAAAGCCCTTGGTCAAGGCACCTAACCCTCAGTTCCCCCCAGGCGCTGTGCTGGCTGCTCACGGCTCCGGGCACGTGTGCTCACTTAACCTGTGTGTTTCACTGGACTGATGGGTTTGATGCAGAGGACCAAATCCGCTGTGTGCAAAACATAGTGGCAAAATTATTTTCAGTGTAGTATGTTTCCTGCACAGTAACTGTAATTGCTTAACTGATGGCTAGTGGTGTTTCTAGATGTGTGTTAAAATCTTGTGTGCATCCTTCACAGGCTGGAACGGCGAAACCCTTCCTCTGGCAAACTTAAGCCTCGTATGTCAAATAAGGAACGTTTTCATTGCGTCAGTCCAGACCTTAACCTCTCATTGTACCCTGTATTAAAAGTAAGTCCTGCATTTAGTACTCAGGTTGTTGGAATTAAAATAAAACTGCAAAATAGGAAAGGTTGTGATTGTATAAAAATAAGACAAAAAAATCAGTATTTTACTAACTAAGTATTTTACTTAGAATATTTAATTATTTGATTGATTATTTAATATTCAGAATTCATCCCTGCAGAACATTCCAAAAATTGGGGACAGTAAGGGTTGTAAGGTTGTCATGTCCTCTCACAACACACAAAAATAGTTTTTGGAACTTAAATAAGTTATGAAGAACCTTCAAAGAGGTCATCTGTACCGGATTGTCGTTAATTTTCATTTTTTTTTAAAGTTCCGAAAACATTCTCTTTGTACTGCTGGCAGGACAGTCTAATACCCATGCCCTCGTCTTACACAGTCATGTATCTTTATATTGTGCAGCATGTTTGGAATTGTGTTGTTGAAAAAATGCATAGGCTGTACTGGAAAAGATGACATCTTGGAAGTAGCTTATGTTTTTGCATTAATGCTTTCTTCAAATGACTGGAAATTACTGTTGCCAAAGGCAGTAACATAACTCTTTTTGACTTGTTGGTGATTATATCCTGTGTTTTCTATTTAATCCTTGCTCAAGAGGGTACAGTGTCGAGTTCTTCCAAAAAAATATGCCTGTAATGCATTCTCCGTAAAATGTCATTTTCGATCATTGCTTTTTCATGATTTTTGTGTATAAACCGTTTTTGCATATTTGTAGACAATCTGGAGATCTTCTGTCATCAAAAAGTCAGACTTTTTTGAGTGCTGCTTTTGTACGAAATCATGATTACAGTCACCTGCTGACATTGCCTGTTTTAAATGACTTGCCCTAAATGCCCCTATACCAACTTTTGGAATGTGTTGCAGACCTTTGGCAGAGTAATGATCTTGCATTAAAAAAGTAACAAGTTGGCCAGTTAAAACATCAAGTACCTTGAATTCATACTATCTTCATTGAAATAAACGATGTTGGAGATACTCTCCTGCTTTTCCATTTTCTTGTGCTACAGAAATTGTAACTGATCAAGAGATGGTATGATGGACTGCTAATGACTTTGTTTTCATTAGGACTGGCTTCCATTTAATCATGAATATCACATTTGTGATTACAAGACTTTAAGGCAGTCTCAGGATCATATAGATTTTACTGCCACACTGAGAATGACTCTATCTACTATTGAAGAAGTACAGCAGTGGGTGAAAGATTCGACCATCACCTGGAGGATTGATCGAACCAGGCCGCCTAAAGGACAGAGAGTTATTTTTAAGGTGTGTTTGTAATGTTAGTCATGATGTATTAATCAGTTCATGTCCAAATCATCCTATATTGTTTATGCAAACACAGAATCCTCACAGTAACCAGAGATTTCAAAGCATTTTGACAAGGAGTATAGAAGCTTAGAATCAGTGTTATGTAGGCCATAAATTATGTACACATGTTTTTAATATATATTTTTTTATGAATTCTGATTTAATTGGTCAGTATCGACTTTAGTTTAAAACGTGATGCAAAAATTTGTGTGTGGAGTTTGCATGTTCTCCCTTGTTGGCGTGGGTTTCTTCTGCATACTCCAGTTTCTCCTCACAGTCCAAAGACATGCATGCTATGTGAATTGGAGACTTCGAATTGTCCTAAGCCGGAAAGGGTGAAGGTTGGGCCAGGAATTGATTTTTATTAACAAGTGCTAGATTGGCAATGCAAGAGTATCACTGTGGTGACCCTAGTTGATGGAAAAGGCTGAAATACAAAAACAATTGCATAATGGACCACTTTTCAAAAACATAATGAGGGCTGCTGGGTTTTGCTGCAAAAAAAGAATTAATTGTGACTGGGAAAGTCTACTGTTATTTCATTTATAGCGTGACTTGTCATGTGCCCATTTCGCAGTATTGTACACTAATTAGCTGCTTAATTGTATAGAGTGTCTTGGACAATCTGACATAGTTCTTATATAGACATGGAATGCCAAATTTCTATCTTTTTTTTTTTTTTTGGAACAAAACCCAGTGGCCTTTATGCCTTTTGTCCACAAAGTGGTCTTTTATGTAATCTGTTGCTTCTTTATTAAAATACAAACATTATGTAGCATGAACACACTTGATAGAATTGTGGTTTATAGAAATATTAATTCACGTTTTGTGAATAATAAGGTTAAAGTCCTGAAAAAAGGTATCTTCAGTAATGTGAAAAAAATGGACACTCTATGAAACCCATGTTTTGTAATATATTCCGAAATAAAATATAAATTTGTAACAATATTAAAAGTTTAAAACAATATTGCTACATATATAAAACCGAAGAGAGTATTTGTAAAGCATTAAGAAAAATGAATTACAAAATGCAGTTTATTGTAAGAAATTTGGACACGTGTATCCCATCAGGTGCATGTGATTATTGCATAGTGTATCAGCATTTTTAAGGAGGCTTGTCTTATTTTAAGCATCAGACATTTGGTTTAGTATGCTTCTGATGGTTGAAGTGAGAGTGAGATTAAAAGGGATGTCTGAGGCCATCAGAATTAAGATTGTATTATGAATATTAAGAGGAATTTTCAAAAAGCTCTCCCAAGAATTTAAAATCACTCATTCCACCGTCCAGAAAAAAGTCTATCAAATCAACTACCAACATCTGGCTGTCCAAGCAAGTTCACCACAAGAGCAGACCTTAAGATGCTAAAAGAGGTCTCCAAAAACTAAACTGCCATACGGGAAATGTCCTAGTTTAGGAAGGCCTTGCAGCAGCAGGACCTGGTGAATCCACCATGAATTCTATCATGTATCAGAGGGTGCTTTTAGAACATGAGACCATCAGTAAAAAATATTTTTATCTGAAACAACTGTACACTAGACACTCAAAACATACCAGTAAATCTGCCAAGCACTGGCTGAACACTAATAAATGCAGAATCTTTTAATATCAGAGTCAAAGCCTAGATCTTAATCCCTTTTGATATGCTGTGGCTCTGAGTTAAAACAGGTTGTACATGCCACCCCTCAAATGTGTCACAAGTGAAAAACCATGCTCAGACTGATGACAGACTGGTAGGTGGCTACAATTAGCATCTCACTGAAGTTGTTTCAGCCAAAGAGTGAAACACTAGTTATTAGGAGAAGGGTGTCCTAACTTTTTTTTCTCAGTTAGAATATGCATTTTGTTAATATCTTTTGTTTAGAGTAGAATAGAGTCAGGCAATCCTGGTCATAGAGCGCCGAAGTCCTGCACAGTTTTATGTTTTTTATAATAATACTAATATTTTTTGTTGTTTACTAGCAAATAAATCCTTTTTCCCCATAGATAAATAAAAACTAAATTAGACGTTAATATGTGAACTTTTATTAATTAAGAACTGACTATTTTATGGGGTGTCCTGATTTTTTTCATGTTGCTGTATGCACACTCATTATTTCAAGAAAACAAAGCTTTATTTTTCAAAGTTACAAATAAGTCAAATATTAACAAAACATCATTATTATCCTGAGAATATAAAATCTTGGATTTACTGCATTTCTCTCCTATATGTAACAGTCATACTGATGACATTACATGTCTGTTACCCAGGTGGACTACAGATGCCATCACAACACAAAACCAAGGAACAGCATGGAACCCTCTGGAAGACGGACCAAAAACACAAACTGCCCTGCAAAGATGAGCATAACTCTCCATCGTCAACAAGGAAGCAATGGAAGGCAATGTCGGTACGTTTTACATAGTTAAACCGCATGATCATATGCTTGACCTTGTACACTTTAAGGAAATATTTTTACATCTGTTCAGGAGCACGGATCCTCACATGCCAGTTTACCCAACACTTGTGCATATTACCAATGAGCACAATCATAACTTACATGTACCAGATATATTGAGGTACAAGGATGTCGGACCTGAAGCCATACAGAAGTTAAAAAAGCTTTTTGAAGCTGGCCATTCACCGTCTACGGCTCTGGATGTTTTAAAATATGACCTGCAGCTTGAGCTGGGCGAAGATTATGCATATGCGTCAGCAGACCGATCAATCTGCCCTGACATTCAGTTCTGCTATAGGTAAATATTTCGAACAGGTTACAGCTTGCATCTTTGAAGTGCAAATCAAGAGAAAAATATAAAATGCGAATTTTAGTATCAAAACAGTTATCTGTCTAAAGCATGTTAAAATCAACTGAGGGGAACGTTTAATAAGTAAGAACTGACTATGACCAGTTTTTTGATATACATAAAATTAGGCTCCTAAACATTTTTCACACTGTCATTATCTAGTATGTTTGTTTTTTCACGTTGCTGTATGACCAATTTTGTTATACACACATAAATGAGGCTCCTAAACATGTTGCACACTCATTATTTTAAGAAAACAGCTTTATTTTATCAGAGTTACAGATAAGTCAAGATATTAACAACATAATTATCATCATGAGAATATAGAATCTTGGAGTTACTACATTTTTCTCCTAGATGTACCAGTCGTACTGATGACATTACATGTCTTTTACCTGGGTGGCTAAGCGCAAATTATAAAATACTCATTTTAGTATCAAAACAATTATCTGTCTAAAGCATGTTAAAATCATAATAATATTAATAATTGATACTTTATTGATCCCCGTAGGGAAATTCTTTCTCTGCATTTAACCCATCCAGGGCTGAACACCTGGAACAGTGTGCTGCCCCCACTGAAGCGCACAGGGAGCAGTTGGTGATTGGGTGCCTTGCTCAACAGCACTTCAGCCAACTGTTTACCCTATCAATTAAGCCAAGGCTGTCAACTGAGGCTGACCAAAGAAATAAATACAACAAACCGTATATAAATATAAAAAAGCAAATTATAGGCCACAAAACAAATACTAAGAAAATTATTTGAAAATAACTCAAGTTTAAGAAACTAAAATACAAAATTTGTATAATTTCATGAGCTAATCGAGATGGTGGTACTGTAAGCAGTATGTTGTTAGAGGGAGATACCTGCTCATAGTATAGGTTGCATATTTATAATAAATTAGCAGTAATAAGTAATTGATGGTATAAATGCTCAGAATTGTTCATGACATTTACAGCTTTTTATGTAGTTAACATAACAGTCAGTACACTACTTTTGGCAAAAGATTTTTTGAGGACAATATTAACGGTGGGAAATGTTGGTGTTTATGTTAATATTTACAGACTGTACCACCAAGTTACTAAGTCTTACAGAGAAGCTAGTCCATCTTGTTCCATTATCCCCAACCAAGACACGGCCACAACCTGGGTAGCAATTGATCCGACAGGACAGGCATGCATCATGGAGCATGAGATTGTCACCACAGAAGGTGAGGACATTTAAGCAGGTTTATACTAGCTTTCAATGTTTAATAACTCTGTTAATTATACTGATTTCATTTCTAGTTTCTGAGGAGGACAATCCCACAGAGAAGCTGAAGTCGTGTTTATCTGATCTGTGTGACATTGTTGAGAAAGAGCCAAGCTTGTGGTCTGCAACCGAAGACTTTATTAAGGGAATTGAACGAGTCCAGGACAACCCTGTGAAATTAGCATCAGCTATGCATGCATTTGGTCGCTACAGCTGTCTTCTAATGAAAAAAAGGTCTAAAACTATGCGTAAGGGTTCTCAATTTGCTGGACATACCTTTCCTGGACAGCTAACTGGCGTGACCAGGAGGAAGGCCAAGCTTAGTGGGAGAAGACGACTTTCTTCAGCCAGACAAAGCAAGACGAATTCAGGGCCGGACCATGAGTACAGCCAGCCAGAAAAAAGACAGAGATGCTCAGGGTCACATGGCTTTTCTCATGGCATGAGAAAAACAAACAGTTGAATAGCTTTAAAAAAATTGTTTTAATATAGCAGTTGTTGCCCATCACAACTACAGTATGCCTGAGAGAAGATGGATATTTGCTTGAGTGCTGTTTGTTATGGGTGCATATTTTGTTCAATTATCTATTTTTTTTACAGACATATAAAGTGGGCTTGCAATCAGATTCATTTTACAAACCTTTCTCTATGCCAGAAGTTATCCACAATATTACTAAACCTGCACTTACATTTTTCATATAGTTCAGTAACATTTAACAAGATGGTTCAACTCTGCTTTATCAAGTAACCACACAATTACACTAGATTGATACCTCATGTATAAAGTTTTGAAAATATTCCTATAATATAGTTTATAGGCTACTGCTATTTCAGTAAATTA
>JAOUQT010030575.1:0-11445 GCA_025769995.1 Xyliphius kryptos
CTACTCCACTATACTTGCCTAAATACTTGTGAATCACGATTCATAAAGTGACCGAGGGTCGGCTACGACTGATCGGATAATAATCATCATGGGTATACAATACAGCTGTTGGACGGCAAGGTGGCTTAGTACATTCGCCTCTCAGGGCTGGGGATTCCTGGGTTCGAATGCCAATTTGAGTGGAGTTTCCATGTTCTCCTTGTAAATGCATGAGTTCCCTCTGGGTTCTTCGATTTCCTCCCACATTTCAAAAACATGAATTCAAGGTAAACTGAATGCTCTAAATTGCCCGGTATAGTGTGTGGCCTAGCGATGGAGTGACGCCCTGTTCTGGGTGTATCTGCCCAGGGCCTGAGATACGACCCTAGTAAAGGATTAAGCAGAAGTTATGAATAAATGAATAAGGCTGTTACATTATCAGAATTTTTATGTCAGACCCAGTAAAAGTGTCACAGCGATACCAAAACAACACTTTGGACATTTTGGACAACTGTTTACATTCAACTATGTGGCAATAGTTTGTTAAAGGACTTTACAGTTTAAGCGTAACTCCTGTGTAAAAACCAAGTATAAAGGGCTGATGAGTTTGGTGTAAAAGAATGTGAGTGGCCCACATAGAGCCCTGACCTCAACTCCCATCAATCACCAATGTAATTAAATAGATCAGAGATTGTAAGCCAGGCCTTCTCAAAGCGTCTAACCTTTCAATAGCTCTTTTGGATAAACTGGATATTAAGAAAGCTTTTTAGTTACAAATGACAAAACAGAAGACCTAAAATCCCACAATCAAGCAATTTAACTGGCTGCAATAAATAAAGCCCTGCAATACGAAACAGGATAAAGGCTTGACTGGAAAGTGATTTACAATATGTTCTTGAAGAATAATATAATAAACTGTTTCTGAATCTTGTTAATGCAGATCCTCTGCGCTGCACTTTTTAGTGTTCTTCCTGCTTTCAACACACCTGATCCTAATCAACACTATTAATTATTGAGTTGAAATAGAGAAATCACTCAAGAGTGTGCTTGGGCATTTGGTTTCAGGACCAGGATTTAGAAATGCTGTTTATATTTGTTAATTTAAGTGTCATTTAACTTGATTTTTAAAAATTTGAGTGAAGGAGAGAGAGAGAAACACCCTGGACAGGTTGCAAATTTATTTCAAAACTAATACACACTCAGGACATGCAGACAGAAAGTGGATAGGGCAACAATGCCCATGCTGATTGAAATCTAACCCAAGGACCTTGTCCAAATACATTTGAGTGTGTAACATTGAATGAAATTTATATTAAAATGGCTGTAATTTCTATATGACAAATGCAAGTTAATTTGTTAACTGATTTGGAATTGATCACTTCTTTTTTGACCTTTGTTTTGGTGGTAAACATTAATGTGCTATTAAGTTTGTGATTTTAAAGCTTTTTTTAAAAGCTTTTGTGATTTTAAAACTTTAAATTTTTGACTGTTTTTTTTACATGGTGTGTGAATAACAAATAACAAAAAGCAAATATTATTATGCTTTTCTGTTTACACATTATAACTTAATCAAACTGCAGAAATAGCAAACAGGCAAATGTATTTATTTTTTTTTAAATTTTAATATCAATAACAGTGACATTGTTGTGCAAGCTTTTAGCAAATCTCTCTCTAGTCTTACCTATTTTGCTGGCAGAGCTGGGCAGTGAGTCCATTGGTCTGTGCTGTTTTTGTGCGTGTTTAGTGTGCAGGACAAGAGTGACCATGAATACAAACTGTTGTTTATAACTGGGCTTTCACAGCATGACCCTTTTATAAATAGGCTGTGGACACTCATTCCAACTTGTGGATGGCCTCCATGTTGCATGTGATGTTCATGGTTTTAAAAGGGCACTCATTAGGTGGATTCGAGTCAGGTGCATAATTAACCGTAATCAAAGTCCATCAGTGATGGCTCCGCCTTCTCCCCCACAGTACAGCGATCCTGCCACACACACACATAAGGCACACATGCTGTGCTTTTACATTTTGTAAATACTTTGTTTGTTTGTTTCTGCTTCCAGCACTTGGAAAGGCCAGAAACCGTATTGCCTTCAAACATTCAGACTCGGACATCTTTTCAAGAAACATCCTGGGTCTCATCAGCCACTAATTTTAATGATGCTAGTTTTGCACCTCAAGATGCTGCAAATTTGGAGGAGTATTTAAGTAAACCTGAAGTTTTAAGAGAACAGCAGTTGATGTCAGTCAGTTCTGTTAATTTGGAGATAAGCCATGTCAATTCTGCTGTTGTTACAACAGAGAGAACAGCAATGCCAGTTCCTGTGTCCATCCCTCAGCGAGCTGCCAACTATGATCCACGTGTAGTCACTTCTGAAAGTCTAATGACCAGTTTGTCCTCTAGAGGGCAGGATTCTGTTTCTTATCTTGTAGCTGAAGAAGGCCTAGATCTAAATGTTTTTGGTGGTTCATCTAACCAAAACCATGAGTTTCCAGAAAGATTAGCTTATGTCTTACCTAATCAGCCTGAGGAGAACCATTATGAGTCTGTTACAGCAGGTTTGCAGGGAGAACCCGGCACACTTGAAAATATTGTGCGGTATTCTGAGATTCCATGTATACCAAATAATAGTCAGCCACCAAGTGCGGATGGTATTGTACTCGAATCACTTCTACAAGTTCAAACCAGTGAAAATACTGGTGGTACTTCAGACCAATCGGCCTGTGCAGTGATGGTCAGTAATGTCTCCCAGGAGACAAAACTAAATGCTTTAGGCCAAATTAATGCACCCCAATCAGAGGATGGAGTTGGGCATCAAAGTCTGCTAAGCCGACTACCAACAGACTCTCGCCTTATTGTGGCTGCAGCAGTTGGAATGACTGCCGTCTTCCTAGCTTGGAAAATGAACCACTAGAGTAAATTCTCTGGCCTTGGTTATATTTTAATGGGTAGGTGTTGTATTTATTATTATTTTATTATGAGCTAAACAAGTTCTCCTTCAACTGAGTGTATTTTAACTAGTGATTTAAGTGGGTCAACTGGGAATTTTGTAATAATCTTTTACACACGGGTTATATCAATTTGATTATGTATGCATTAGCACACAAATTTAAATTAGCATAAACTGTCAGCCGTGTTATTTCATATGGCACTGTTGGTCTATTTTACCAGTTTTCAGTTCATTTGTGAATTTAATATATGCTTGCCCTTTGACTATTTTGTGCTGCCATAAGATTAAATATTTTTCAAATAATAAGACACATTTTTGTGATTTATTATTTTATTTTGCCCATGTACATACTGACACATTAGCACTTTAACTAAGAACTTTTATTGTTTTTATTTTTTGATTATTGCTGCTATTATTTTACCATATGTCATGTGAAATTATCTCAAATTTCTGTAAACAAAAAAAGTGTTAAATCAAATGGTAATTGGCAGAATATAATCTCTCTTTCTCTCTGTTTCTCAATAAATTTTATATTAAAATTATGTACTTGTGTTTGAGTTTTTGTTATCTGTACATTTCGGTATATTTTATTTTTTATTTACTTCATCGGAATTCGAATTGAAATTCTATTTAAATTTTAGTTTTCTTTTCTTAACTGATTTTTGTAATACCTGAGAGGAATGCACCTTAATTTTGTTATACCAGGAATAATGACAATAACGATATTCTGAGTAGTGCTTAGTGTTTACAGATCCGTGTCACCACCAAGATATAATATCTAAATTATCTGGGATTCTGACAAACAGGTTGTAAATGTTGATGGTGTGTGCATTTTATTACTATTTGACTATTTATTTATATGGCATTATTATCAATAGTAAATTGTCTTAAAGAAGCTTTAAAAAGTTTCTCATCAGAGGGACCCGATGAAGATTGGATTTAATTTGTGGAGTTACTATGATGAAGACATTGTGGACAGGGTTCTTTAGGTTAGAGATTGATTTGCATATTTTTTTCTTTATGAGCCTTAGTTTCCTAGATCATGATCTAGATCAAGCTAGATCATGAATTGGTAATATTGGCCCTTGGTGTAAATGTGTTTGTGTTTCCCCTACAAAGGAGTTATTACTGTTTTATCATTTTTATGTTATTTGTTGTTATGTGTTTGTCGATACATTAGAAAATATTACATTTTAAAGGGTGTAGTATATTTTTATGTATATAGACTACCTTCTCTATATAGACTACCTTATAATTAAAAACCCACCAAACTTTTTACACATCCTATATTATTTTAAATATATATTCTTTATTTTTCTCTTTTTACCTTCTATCTCTGTTCTGTGTGTACTCTGTAATGTTGATGCTGGAATCTTAATTTCCCTAAAGGAAAACACTCAAAGGGATCAATAAAGTCTTATCTTCTCAGTAGTAGCACAAAATGGGAAATACCATCAAAACCTGTAGTTGTGGAACTTATCTTTTATTGGTCAAAATGAAGTTACCTTTTAAACTGTTGCTGATTGGTATGGGTTTTTTATCCCGTAAGGTGATTCGTTGTACTAAATCTTAACATGGAGGTTATTTGATTCCTGTTTCTATTGTTTAGAATCAATGCAAAATATTGTTTAGGTTTTCCACTTTCCTTCCAAAGTCCAAAAACCTAAATTCAAGGTAAATTGAATGCTCTAAATTGCCCCGTAGAGTGTGTGAGTGTGTGCCCGATAGATTGGCGGCCTGTCCTGGGTGTAGGCCCAGTGCCTGAAGCGTTCCCCCCTGAATGGCCATGGGAAACCCCCTCCGCGACCCTATTAGAGAATAAAGCGGAAGATAATTAATTAATTGGTTAGTGGACTTTGGAACGCTGAGTGGTGGTTGTCCTAGCGATTTTTACATAGTTGTTGGAAACGTTCCATTATACTCTGTGGACAGTGGTGGATATATAAAACCTAAAAATGTTTGTTTGTAGTTTTGACATATGCCGGGTGTTTTTTACTCACCTTTTTTTCTCTTCCACAACGATGTTACTTTAGCCTACACCTTCACATACACGCTAATTGACTATTTTGCAAATTGCGTGATTTAGCGACTTCTAGCGACTTTCAGGACAGCCAATAGCTACTTTCCTTACTGAGGAGTTGGAAACACTAGAATCGACTCTGGGGGATTTACTTCACTACATAAAGCAATGCCACATTAATTTTGTTATGGAGCTAAACGGCTACAACTACGACGCTGAAGTGGAAGATGACGAGGATACTACAGAGCCACAGGCGTTGTCCTCCAGGGTCGAGGCAGCTTGTAGCTTTGCTGCTACAGCGGACAGGAGAGGCATCAGTACCGCGGAAAGCAGCGCCTCAGAGCGGCAAGCGTCGAACTCGAGCTCCATGAGAAACGGGAGCGATTCACTGAAGAAAAACAGGCCGCGTAGGTTCCAACGTTATGATGCTAACGTTAGCCACCTAGCAGAACCGTTAGAGAAAAGAGCGAATCAAGGACCAATTAATGTGACAACCGAATGAGAACATGCTTGATAATTTTACGGGACCTGAATTCTGTTCAACGCTTATTATAGAGACACGACTACGCCCATACATAACATTCAGTGTAACATATATACTGTTATTTAAGCCCTGTTTTGTCAAAGATGTCATGACTTAATATCAGCGTTAATAACATACCTACAGTCTTGTTAAATATATCTGGAAGAGTACGTGATTATAGTCTATTCACTATTCTAGTATACATCACGTAATATACGTGGAAAACTCATAAAATTGACGTAGGCCGAAAAAAAACAGACCTACGCATAGCTGATGTTGGCCTGTTTAGATAAATAACAATGCTGAGTGCATCGGTAGTTAGTAATTTTATATTGGTTGTTGTTTGAATAAATATACTGATTTTAGGTCAATTGTGGGCTGTCATTCACCCGATAAGTTCAACCATGTTTATTGTGAGCAGGAAAAAAGTCACTAGATGATGTGTTGCACAGGCACTGTGAGGATGTTTAAAGAAAAGGTCCATCTTGAAATGACTACTCAGTGGTTTTCACTATCTGACAAAATAGGACAGTTTAAATAAACCAGCAACCTTGTGTGATGGAATGTAATGTGTTTTGTCTTTTAACACAGCTTTCCCATGGTTCGGTATGGATATAGGTGGCACACTGGTAAAGTTGGTCTACTTTGAGCCCAAAGACATTACAGCCGAAGAAGAACAGGAGGAGGTGGAAAGTCTAAAAAGTATTCGACATTACCTTACCTCTCACACAGCCTATGGAAAATCGGGAATTAGGGATGTACACCTTGAATTGCCAGACCACGTGATGTGTGGCCGTAAAGGAAGTTTGCATTTTATTCGTTTCCCCACACATGAGCTCCCAACATTTCTTCAGATGGCTCGAGACAAACACTTCTCTAGCCTTCATACCATGCTCTGTGCCACAGGTGGTGGAGCATACAAGTTTGAGTCAGAATTCCGCACAGTGCGTACATGCATTCCCACTTGATTGTAGTGTTTAGCTTTGGGTGACCGTATAACATGTTGAATTGTGCACTTGCTTTTAAGATTGCAGACTTGCAGCTGCTGAAACTGGATGAGTTAGACTGTCTGATAAAGGGTGTACTTTACATTGACTCTGCTGTCACAAATGGACCTCCAGAGTGTTACTACTATGAAAATCCCACAGACACAGAACACTGTAAGCAGAAAGCCTACCCTTTGGAAAATCCATATCCTGTGTTACTGGTCAACATTGGCTCTGGGGTCAGCATAATGGCTGTCTACTCAAAAGACCATTACAAACGTGTCACTGGCACCAGGTAAGTCAGAACTTAATAGCAAATAAATACTTTGTTGGTAAAATTCATCACTATAACTTGTGTGTTTAAGCAGATGATTTCGTATCAGTAAGCTGTTTTATTTTTCCCAGTTTGGGTGGTGGGACATTTTTAGGCCTGTGCTGCCTACTGACTGAATGCTCCACTTTTGAAGAGGCATTGGAAATGGCTTCAAAAGGTGAAAGCACGCATGTGGATAAACTGGTCCGAGATATTTACGGTGGAGACTATGAGCGCTTTGGTTTGCCAGGATGGGCTGTTGCCTCCAGGTACATAAAAAACAAGATTTTGTCTTTAATTAGAAATAAATTTAAAATGATTTTTCCTGCTGCTGCGGTTTTCTCTTGAACGTAATAGCAAATATGTTTGCAAATTACATTTATGGTATGTATGTTTTTAGTTTTGGAAACATGATGTGCAAAGACAAAAGAGATTCAGTCTTAAAGGAGGATCTTGCACGAGCTACACTTGTCACCATCACAAACAACATTGGGTCTATAACGCGCATGTGTGCACTTAATGAGGTGAGGCATACACAATTTTGCAAGGTCTGCTGTTGCGATAGACTAAACCCTCGTCTCTCAGCCTCTTTACAGTGCTGCCTTGTGGAATCAGCATCAAGCAGCATTGTACAGGGCTATGAGCAGCTAGGGTTAAATCTGCATTTCATTGAATCTTCTGAAATTTAATTGCTTAATATGTCACAATACATTATTTTGCTAATTAGCTTATGCAATTTCATTATCTGAGCATTATTAATGCTAGTGATTTCTATTCAGAACATTGAGAGAGTGGTGTTTGTTGGAAACTTTTTGCGGGTGAACACTTTGTCTATGAAGTTGTTGGCTTATGCTTTGGACTACTGGAGTAAGGGACAGCTTAAAGCTCTGTTTCTGCGACATGAGGTATGTATGGGGGGGGGGGGGGGTGGAACAGTACAGCAAAGAACTTAAAGAATATAAGAATATATAGCTTTTCAATACCAGGATTATCCTTTTTTTTTTCATTATCTTTCTTTATGCATGTTGTTTTGTTAGGGCTACTTTGGTGCTGTTGGAGCGCTGCTGGAACTAGTGAATCCATCGTGACAACTCATAATAATCATACTCTTCATGCCTCAGGTCATGGCCACAACCAGAAATCCTAATCACTTTGGAGATTTACCAAAAATGCCTTCACTCCCTGGGCAATATCTGCTAAAATACAATGGAACTTTGTAAATACATTGTCTTTTAGCTGCTCTTAAGATTTAATTCCATTTTATTAATTTAACTCAGTTGTTAATATGGGCTTTGCTTTTGCTTAATCTCATTACCTAGGGACTTGGTACCGAAATTGCAATTTTTTTTGTCATAAAATTTAAATAAAGCAAAAAAGTAAAGCAAAATGTACCCTTTTTAAAGGCAAGTTAAAACTATTTTCTAATAGGGACCTCCTATTAGTTAGAATTTTAGATTTCTTAAATCTTAAATTTCTTACCTATACTAGAGGTCAAAATTACAGAACAGTGTTTTTTCCCCAGAAATAATGTAATCAACATTTAAAGGATTTTTGTAAGGGATATACCATGCAACTAGAATAAATAATTGAAGTATTTCAACATAAAACTTTTATTTTGCTAATAACTTGATTAACATGACTGTAGCACAGAAAAAGATTACAACAAAATTTTCTGAATGTTACATCAGTCACCAATCAATTGGAAGGGTACAGGCCGTTGCTCTAAATCACTTCAGCACATCTGCGACCACAGGATAAAACTGATCTGTCACATTGCTCTGCTGTGATTTTGGTCCAGTTCAACTCCTGCTGCAAACTCCCTTCTAAAGTCAATGCTGTTCTCTAATTATGAGCAATGTCTTATATTAAAATACTTTGGTTATTTTGTGAACACTGTTCTAGTGGTTTTGTACTCCTTACAAAAATCCTTAAAATTTTGATCAATGTAGATTGCTTTATTTTGGGGGGGAAATCAAGTGTTTAAAATTGTTCAGTAATGTTATTGAGTGTATATACAGATTTTGCAAGACAATTGCAAGGTGGGTTTTTAAATTTATAAATAAATAATACATTATGACTGCTCCATGTTGCGACATGGCAACACTGTTACTGCAAAGAAATAAGGTCATGAATTTTAAGCTTAGGAAAGCAAACTGGGAACTATCTGTGTGTCATGGTAACGAATGTCAGTAAATACATTAAAAATATGCTGTTTGTCTGGAGAGGGAGAATATTTGGGGCTTTTTTTGTTATTGTTCTATTGCTTAAAATGATATGTTTTACTTTACTTAAAGTAATGCTAAAATGTAATAAATGAAGCTCTGTCAGCCAGGTTCATTTCATTATTAAGCCCATAAAGTCTGAAAACCAATGTAATTTGAGTCATGAAAAAAATTATTGTAAAAAGTTTAAAATCAAAAACACTATACACAACGATTTTATTTAACTGGCCACAGCATGATCTTCATTAAAGTTTCCTTCTTAATGTAGCTTTATTCATTATCGAGTTATACGTTTGCGACATGAAGCGACAACAGTAACCCACTAAAGGATGTGCTCAAAGTGCTGCCCATTGTGTTGAATTGTCAACGTGATTTTCTTGTTCCACTCTTGACTAAGGCTATGGTCTGTCCCGCAAAGATCCAGAATGGCACCTGAAACAACGATTACAGGAGGCCTGTGGTAGCATTTCTTCTGTGGTATTGCTCTAGGTGTGTCAAGAGTGGAAAAAAGGGAATCGCTTTGACGATTTAACACAATGGGCAGCACTCTGAGCACATCCTTTAGTGGGATACGGTTGTTGCTCCATGTCACAAACATGTTAATAATTCAATAATGAATAAAGCTACATTAAAAATGTAAATGTGTATCACTAGATCGTCTAAATTATGAGGTCATTTTGGAATCATAATACCAACATTGCTACATACAAACTAATACAACTGCACATCATTTAGATGTCAGTAAGCTGCACCACAGTAAAGCAGACTTTGGTGATTGAATCACTTTTGTGTTATTTTATTCTAAATGATTCTAATTTTAATAATAATTTTGTGGAAATCCTTAAAGAAGAAATACAAGATTATTACTAAAATAAGTTTAAAAAATGTACAGGGTTGAATAACCTTATAAATCAGAAGGTCAAGTGATCTACAAATTAAAATTATGCTTGTGTGTATGGACATAGATTGCCAGCATTTGTTTAGGCTTAGTGTTCTTTTTTTTTTAAAAGTGTATTTTTCTATGATTGTTTATTTGTATCTATTTTAACATTTATTAAGTTAAACAGTGGCCTAAAGCAATGTTTTTAAATTACTACATCTTACATAGTACAGATGTGTCTTTATTTTAGTGAGGCAAAAATATTCATGTTACACCTGAGGAAACTTGGTTTAATCAGATGTTATTAGTGATGAGATCGTAAAAATACACAAATGTAACAAGCACAGAATTTACTTATAAAAACTATATTTCATATTTATAAATTATTTTTTTATACAGATGTAATTTTATCAAACAGCTTTGGCCAAATCACACTTTTTGCCCTTTTTTAATCGTAAAATAGTAAAACAAAATATAATAAATTCCTTTCTTGACTAAATCTTCCATAACTGAATTTTCTCCTTTGTTTTATAGTTAGCACTGTTGGCTTTTTTCATAACAATGCAGATTCTTTTTTTCTGCTCCACATGCAGCACTGTTGATTTGTAATCCATCGAGCTTTAAATTATTGAATAAATGTTCACTTGTTTCCAAAACTTATCTGACTTGTCCTTACGTGCATTATATCAATAATCAACCCGTGAGTATGATTTAATTTTTATTACTCTTCATAAACTTTGAAGTCCATAAAGATATGCCTCAGGTTTGTTCAGTTTATTAAGACCTGGAATCTTCTAATAAACACATACAAGCCATTCCAACACTATATAAGGACAAAAATGCTGTTTTGTCTGTTTAATAAATTTAAATTAGGAAAAAAGAATGTGTCCTTTGGTCAGGGGTATTTGTTGTTTATTTTTTTAATGAAATTTATAAAGTTGGATGTGTCTACTTTTTTACAACCACAAGTAAGTTTTTCCTCCCTATTTGTAACATTTTTATATATAGTTAATTAAAAATCAAGTTAATGGTAAACAAAAATAAACAGTTCTTTTTTATTATTATTTTAATTATTGTATTGCTGTGCTCTGCCACTTTATGAACTGTCCAATATTTTTATGTATGTCTGGTTTTCTTTTTGACAATTTCCTTTGAACAGTTTGGAGATTTTTTTCACAACTCGAAGGGGAAGGTCCTGAAATTAATCCTAAATACTAGCTAAAAATTTTACAGAAGCCAGTCCAGCGGTTAATCCAAAGCATTTTTGAGAGCCATAGCTATCAGTGTTACTAAAGACTGAACTCCTTTCATGATAGAAGAAATATTTAACAACAAAGTGTCTCATTATCAGAAATGTCTTTTTTAAAAGGAGAATTTAGTGATTGTTGTCCCTGTCTGTCTTAATTTAAAGTCAGTGACTTGTTAAGCCATATCCAACTTTTTATATTTACTTTTGTATAGTTTATAATAAATGCACTAAAAAAAAATCTGAATTCTGTGTGGCTGTTTAAAGGTGGAAATTTTGCACGTTGTAGCCTGAAGTGAACTTATTAAAGAACTATATAATAAAC
>JAOUQT010030583.1:0-11445 GCA_025769995.1 Xyliphius kryptos
AACAGAGAGAGAGAGAGAGAGAGAGAGAGAGAGAGAGAGAGAGAGAGAGAGAGAGAGAGAGAGAGTAGACCAGGGAGAGAAAGTGAGAGAGACGAGAGAGGGAGGGAGAGTTTCTGATCGGCGGGACAGCTTGTCAGACACTTCACCGGATTAAAAGAACTGCGCTGATTCCGTGGAATTAAATAAATCCAGGAAATAACCCACAAGACGCGAGCTGCGCGCGTTTCTCATCCAGCTGACGAGGGAAGTTTTGGAGAGAGGAGCCGCTTGGCATCACTCTCACTCTCACACACACCTGAATCTGTCTGCCACGCAGATCTACTTGGCGTTGGTCGTATTTTTTTTTTTTAAAGGAGTCGGTGAGATCTGTAATATCAGCATCAGCATCAGGACCAGCATCAGGACCAGCATCCCTGCAGGCGAGCGAGCGCACGCGCGCCTTCCTCAAATAGTTTGCACCTCCTGGAGCGAGAAGGAGAGAAATAATCCAGCTCCTCTCAGTGCTGTGCTTATTAAAGATGGACTGATGGGTTTTCATCCGCATGAGGCGCCGAATTTTAGGATCTGAAGAGTTGGTGTGAGGAGTCAGTCGCGGGGCTGCAGGATGATGAACAGCGTGGCGGAGCTGGAGGAAGGGCAGCAAAACAAGGCGCAGGTAAAAAAAAAAAAAAAAAGATAAGGCACAGCCATTTTACAGAAGCGCCATGGTCCCGTCCCATTCCCATCTTTACACCCTCACCACAAATGCTTAAGAACATTAAGAACACAGGTCCCAAAAACAAGTCTGTTCCAAAAGTCTTGTTAAAATACTGACCTGTTTCCAGGTAAGGCGCTATAAAGAATCTCAGTACAGAATATTTCCTTCAGCATCAGCCACATGTGGGATAATGCAATATTTGGCCGATGTCTGATTTTATCAAAGGATTTAAGTACTTTGTTATATTATATATTATTAAGAGTATTATTTGTGGATCCTAAACACGACTGCATGCTCAGTCTTCAAAGCACGTATGTATTCTGAGTACATGGGTGTGAGGATGTGGAGTTTGGGTTTTTGGAATGGGTTCCAATCTGCCTGTGAACATTTTCACCAGGATCTTTATTAAAAGTCGATTTAAAATCAGAAATGGGTCCGAAAAGCAGCACCATGAGTGAAAGGATGAGGCTCTAGTTTTAATCCAGGCTTCGGAGGGGAGGGCTGATGACTAAGCACTGATCTGAGATGCCGGGAGGTAATCAATCAGGTTTTATTAGCTGTTTATGAAGTGGTGATCAGGCTTTGATAAGAAAACAAACGACGAAGTGATCTCATAGAATTTGCATCTTATTAAAGGTGACTTTCTCTTCACCTGATCACAGCTGTACATAAAATTCTCATCTAGGTTTAAACTGCTCACTAAGGACTATTTGTGTCTGTAATCAAAGCATCCAGTTTCGGATTTACAGTCCCTTCTCTGTGTAGCTCTGCTGTTTGGTTCCTCGTACATTTTGGTTTTTTTAATTTAATTTAGTAAAACTCAATGCACCATGTGGGTGAATGTAATGAAACATACCTTAAAATAAATAAATTCAGGTGTTATATTCAGCTCCATACCTATAAATTCTCCCCCAAGTTTAAATAATTACTTATAATTACTTATAATCCCAGCTAAACCCTCAATTCACCATGACCTAAACCTCCAAATTGATGGCTGCACAATCACTCCAACTGACTCGGTCCGTAATCTTGGTTTTTCAATTGACAATAATCTTAAACTTTCAGATCAGGTCACAAAAACTGGCCGTTCCTGCAGATTCCTTCTGTATAACATTAGGAAAACCAGAACAGGCTACTCAGCTGCTGGTCCAAGCCCTTATCCTATCCTGGCTCGACTATGGTAATGTTCTGCTTGCCGGTCTCCCAAATTCAACACTCAGACCTCTGTAATTGATTCAAAACTCTGCAGCCCGACTCATGTTCAACCAGCCAAAGCGAACTCATGTCAGTCCATTTCTTATCTCTCTTCATTGGCTTCCCGTAGCTGCTCGCATTCAGTACAAGGTACTGACTCTGGCCTACAGGACAGTCGCTGGAGCTGCCCCCTCTTACCTTCAGTCCATCTTTACTAGGTACACTCCTACTCGTTCACTATGCTCTAGTGACGATTGTCGTCTGGTGATTCTAACTCACCAAGGTGCCAATTCTCTCAACATTTCATTCACCACTGCTAAATGGTGGAATTACCTTCCTAACAACATCCGTAAGGCTGACTTACTCAACATTTTCAAGAAACTTCTCAAAACCCATCTCTTCCACAGACACTTACTAAAAAAGAAAGAAAAGGGTTGATGGTGCTGCAGGTTGGCTTTTTTTTTTCCTAAAAATACTGACTTGTGTTGTCCTCTTTTTTTAAGTCGTTTTGGATAAAAGCGTCTGCTAAATAACTAAACGTAAATGTAATGTCATTTATTTATAGAGCTTTTTACAGCATTACGTTGACACAAAGCAGTTATACAGTGTTATGAGCCTAAACTCCCAAAACAGCAAGCTGAAGTGACAGTGGCAGGAAAAAACTTCCTGTTCCCTTTTTAAGAAACAAAAACGTGTGAGGACCAAGGCTCATTGGGGGACTCATCCTCTGAGCAGCCGAATACCTACAATCCTGGAATTTTGTGATTGTGTTTCCCTATCACGTTCTTGAAAAAAGTTAACCTTCCTGTGTTTGATGGTTGGGATTGGAACACAGGTTGATACTGAATCCTGGAGCAATGAGGGTTAAGGGCCCTGTTACAGTGGTAACTTTAGAGGACCTGGGATTTGAACCCAGAACCTTCAAATTAATAGTAACCACTAAGCTACCACACTCCAAATATATAAACTCCAAAGACATTACTCATTCAATAACATCTGCCTTTCAACTTATGACTTTACGGCTGTTGGAACAGTTTTTGGAAGGCCTGTTATTTCATTTATGTTCCAGAATACTTGTGCCCTGGATCAAATATCCATAAAGCGTGATGGTGGTTCCATGCAGTCAAGAGATGAATTGGCACAGTTTCCTGGGTGTATCTGCCCAGCACCTGAAACATTCTCTCCTGGATGGGCATGGGAAACTCCTCCGGGACTAGAGAAATGAGTGGAAGATAATGAGATGGGCGTTTGGGAAAGCCCGGTTTACTCTCAGCTTGACTGTGCCCCCGTGCTGAGGGTATAATTTGGGTGGCAATGATCCTGAGCAGCCCACGTGGAGTCCTGACTGACG
This sequence comes from Xyliphius kryptos, assembly GCA_025769995.1. NCBI lineage: Eukaryota > Metazoa > Chordata > Actinopteri > Siluriformes > Aspredinidae > Xyliphius > Xyliphius kryptos. Next base: position 3,243 of record JAOUQT010030583.1, read on the forward strand.
TTTGGAATGAAGAGATGGGAGATTGTGAGTCAGGAGCTCTCATCCAACATCAGTGTCTGACCTCATAACTGCACATTGCTTATAAACAGGAAGGGGGGAGGGTGTAGTTATTTCCCAATATGTGAGTGTTCTGGGTCGGAATGTTCTGGAAGGTCAGATCGAACTTAACCTGATTTTAATCCACTGTTTTCCAGTATTGTGTTACTGATGTGGACACAATTTGCCATCCTAAATTAATTACCGCTGGTTTTTCTTACTGTAAATATGTCATCTTATTATCTTGACCACTTAATCCTACATTTGGGTACGGGGTGTTCACATGACCAACTTGGGGAGAATATTTGAACATTCAGGCGCTGGGCAGATAGAAACAGGACAGGGCGCCAGTCACAGTTTAGATGTGGGAAATCAAAGACTCCGTAGAAAACCATGCAAGCACAGGGGGGACATGACAAAGACTCCACACAGAGTGGTCCATCTTTGAATCGAACTAAGGATCTTTTTCCGTGTGGTGGAAGCACTGATCCACTGTGTCTCGAACCCAGGATATTTTGCCATATTCGCCACACTGGGAATTGAACCCGGGACCTTCTTCCGTGAGGTGCAAACACTACCTGTTACAGCTCTGTATTAGACCCCAGCACAGGGAGGACATGCAGACTCCACACAGAATATTCGTCCCAAATCATGGTCTGTACCAAAACACATAGTGTGTGCTACCAACATGGGAGAGGACAGTGAGCTTGGATCTGGATTTGATCTCAGATATTTTCCATCCTTCTAAAGTAAGGGGTCGGAAAAACTACCCTTCACTGTGCAGTTAGTGAGCGGATGGAATCCATCACCCTGCAGTTAAGCGTACAGATAAGCACTCAGCATCTGTTCACTGGCGGCAGAAGCTTTATGTGATTGCACTCCCTCTCTCTCGCTCTCTCTTTCTCTCTCTCTCTCGCAGCTCATGCAGGATAGTAAGGCCGTGTGGTCAGGTCTCCTGTTTAGTTGTTTGTTTCTCGTATTTCTTCAGATCGTGCCATTTTTATTTGCACTTTGTACTGTTTGCCGTGTGTTTTCACGTGCTAATGTCATGCACCACACAATGCTACACGACAGAAATCCCACACATTTTCACAGTGAAATGATTTTGTGAGTTGTCTCTAATTAATCACCCTGAATGTTTCTGGAACCCGGAGTGTTCAGGTTTTATGCATGCAGAGGAGAACAGGTCCTTAATGGGATGTAGGAGACTTACTGGTGATCGGTGGTGGAGGAGGTGGAGCAGGGCAGGACAGTGTGTGATGGATGTAATCCGTAATCCTGTCCTTTACTCTTAGTGGGATGATTTTCCACTTGAGGCTGATGGAAAGTAGCAGCGGCTTCCTGGTGGGTGAGGACTGTACTTGTAAAAGAAAAGGGTAAGAATAGAACTTGTGGTCTAGTGGGGGTGAGGTGTATGGGGGGTGATTTTGTTTCCTGCTGTGGTGTTAAATGAACACGGTGGGCTTTTTGCAGAGGTTTGTCCATGTTGGTTAGATCCTCGTGGTGTTGGTAAGTGAGTAAGCATTCCTTTGGAACGAGACGCTTCAGACGCCACAGTGCTGCTGGAGTTCAAGAACATCTCACTGACACAGAACGTTTCAGAATCACAACGTTTCAGAATTCTCTGCCAGCAAAAATACAGCACCATGATAATCCCACTGGTAATGTTCCTCACTAACAACAGTAGCCATGACGACTACAATCCCTTATAAACACCAGTTGCCACAACTACTATAATCCCATATAGACACCAGTTGTCACAGTTATTTTAAGATAAAAAAACACCGGTTGCCACAACTACTATAATCCCTTATAATCACAAATTGCCACCACTATTATAATCCCTAGTTGCAACCACCACTATAATCCCTTATAATCACTGGTTGCCACAACTACTATAATCCCTTATAAACACTGGGTGCCACAACAACTATAAACCCTTATAAACACCGGTTTCCACAACTACTATAATCCCTTATAATCACCGGCTTCCACAACTACTTTAATCCCTTATAATCACTAATTGCCACCATTACTATAATCCCTTGTTGTCACCGGTTGCCACAACTATTATAATACCGTATACTCAATATATATATATATTCAGAATTACATCAGCATACAATGGCTGACACATAGTATGGAGCAGTGTGGGAAGAGTAATATTCTGAAAACTTGCTCTGAAAATGAATTTAAAACTAATAAAAACAAGAAAACAGAAAATCGGAGCTGAAACCAGTGACCTGTTCCGTGTTCTAATATTTATTAACCATTACTCACTTTAACTTCAGCCATCTGTGTATAAATTGTTGCTTCCATCTTAAAACACATGGAGAACTGTATCTGCTCATTTTTTGCTTTCAGGATTCTTCACGTTCAGTCAGATCAACGGATGAGCAGCAATATGCTGCGCTCTTCAAGTTCCCCCACAGATTTGAAGATTTACACCCACCCAGCACTTCATTAGACCGTTTCCATACTTCTGCACACCTACTCATTCATGCCGTTATATAAGCAGCCAATCCTGTGAAGGTAGTGCAGTGCGTAAAATTAAGCAGATTTGGACCAGCACCTTCAGGTAATATTCACATAAATCATCCGAACGGGGGAACGGCGGGATCTCAGCAATTCGGGCCGTGTGAGCATGAATGTCAGGCCAGTTTAAGTACTTCTAGAACTTATAAAGAAACAGGGCATGACTGAGCAGCGGCGCTCATTGACTGTCAGTGGTTTGAGCTGATGGGGGTAACTCAGATTAACTCTGTACAGAAGTTAAGCACCGCAGCATGCCAAACTGTAGAACTGATACTGGGTACGGGGCAGAAACTAGAGGTAATATAATACTTGTCATGAGGTGAAAGGAACATTCACCATTTAAATCACAGTATACAGTAATGGTTGGGGTCAGAGCGCAGGGTCGGCCATGATACAGCATCCCTGAAAAGAGCATTAGGGGCCTTGCTTAAGGGCCCACCTTGGTAAGATGGCTAGACCTGGGGTTTAAACCCAAACTTTAGATTGATTGCCCAACACCCTAACCCGATGCCCATCCAGGGGAGACCGTCTAGGGGGCTGGGCAGATACACCCAGGACAGGGCGCCAATCCATTGCTGGGTACATACTCACTCCCACATACGCACACTATACAGGGCAATTTAGAGCATTCAATTTACCTTCATGTTTTTGGGATGTGTGAGGAAACCGGAGAACCCGGAGAAAACCTACACAGACTTTGGGAGAACATGCAAACTTCACCCAGATAGGGATTCGAACCGGGAATCCCCAACGCTGAGAGGCGAATGTGCTAACCACAAAGCCACCATGCGGCCCTTTTCCTGAACATATCATAGATATTTTAAGCACATTTGCCTCTGGGGTTCCTGGTTCGAATCTTGATCTTGAGTTTTCATGTTAGTCCAGTGGCCACATGCATTTTCTAAGGTAAATTCTCACAGTCCAAAAAACACGGATTCAAGGTGAACTGGCTAATCTAAACTGTCCCTATATAATACTGAGCCTATATAATAATGTTTGGGTGGTGGATGATCTGTAGCACTGTATAGTGATTGAGAGTGCTGCTAGACATAATCCTTTGGCGCACCACATGCATCACTGTATCTGATTTTCCATTAATAGATGTTGTAATAAGGTAGATATGACTAACAGATTGCACAGTGAGTGGACACTATATTTAAAAACACAAGCAGTACTGCTGTATAGCAGTTTACCACACACCATTTTAGCAATCTTTAACAAGGTGTCAACCATACACTACGCTGTTTGATTTAAGGTGTGGCAGTGTGAGGAAAATTATGCCTGGACAACCCAAATTGCTTGTACCAATTATCTTCATTATTAATGAGGTGTGTCACTTGCTATTTCATTTAGGAATCAGGTGCATTCTGATTTTGATGGATAGCTATTTCAGCAGTGCAGCAACCAGAATTAATTTCACTGGCCCATGAGTTTCTCGATATAATTGTGAACGGAGAACACACAGTATAGTGTAGACCAGAGGTCACTAATATGCAAACTAATAAGCGTTACGAAATCTGGATCCATACCCAGACTTTGTTTACTGTGGACGCAAACTGATAAACCATTGATTTAATTTTTTTAATTTAAGCATCTGAAATGTCCTTGTCTTTACATTACGGGCTTCGCCGTACAGTAAACTCACAGACCAATGGCGTGCTTAGTAAGATCACAAAAGTTGCTTCTCAGCCAATCAGATCTGTGTAGATTTAGAAGTACAGAGGAGATGCACAGGAGCGGTACGAAGCAAGAAACAGCAGTTAGAGGATAAATTCATTCAAAGGAAAAGTCTACAACGAAAATGTGAAATCGAGCTAATAAGACTGTTTTATTTAGTTTTTCTATTAGCATACTTGTTTTTTCTTAAAACGTTAAATATTGTTAAAATATGTTAAACTTTATCTGTTATTTGGTTTTCAGTTGTTAATGACATAAAATGCTGATAGAACTAGTGGGCTACTTCGGTATACAGGATCTGGCACTTAATCAAAGCAGAAGTTAAAAATTATGATGGTCTGACAAACTTTTTCTACAATACCTGTATAGTAGACTATGATTATGCATTTTCTGTACAAATGCAGTGATATCTCATAGCATTCAGTTCTATTCAGCGTTCAGTGGCATTGGACACACGCCTGTGTTTATCATTCACCGCCAAGATAGCAATGAACATCTGACTGTTGACGTCTGTCTAGGTTGTTCTCAGTCAGTGTTGCACCTGTGGGTTTGTGACCATGATTACCATTGGTGAAGATATATTCACAAGCACCATTGGTATTTAAATGACACAAGCGGAAGGCATGAAAATAGGCTGTTGGCAGGGTGTTAGCAAAATGCCTTTAATGAGAATCATCACTGTGGCTTCATGATGGTTCTGATAATTAAAAAACAGAGTAAAAAAAATTAAATGATGGAGTCTTTAACAGTACAACTACAAAGGTATCTATATGATACGTAGCATTACGCCCAATCAAGTGTTCACTAACTGTTTCAATAATATAATGTATTTACTTTGTCCTCTTCAGGTCACAGAGTATGCCATTGCCTATCCCAGTGCTCATTAGGGGAAATGCAGGGAAACATTCCATGCATTACAGGATGCCACTCTGTCACAAGCTCACAAACACACACAGAAACACATCTATACCTGGGGCTATTTTGCTTCTCCAATTCTGCTACTATCATGGTTTTGGACTGTGGGAGGAAACCCAAGCTCCCAGAGAAAAAAAACAGTGCCAGCACAGCAAGACCACACCAAATCCACTCCAAAAGGTTCTTGTCCACTTCATGGATTTGAATGACGAGTAAAAGGGGAATAAAGCATAGGGCAAAGTGGCAAAAAACTTTTTATAATTTTAATTATAAAGAGAAACCTTAAATGAGATTCATTCTGTAAAACATCAGGAACGTAAGACCTTTCTTATTTAAAAAGGCTGCATAGCTGCTGGTACAAGCTCTCATCCTGTTGCTATTGTAATACTTTGCTTGCCGGTCCTCCAGCTTTTACAATCAGGCCTCTACAGCTGATTCAAGAAACCAGTCCAAGCATCATGTCATCATGTCACTCCACTACTCCTCTCTCTCCATTGGCTTCCTGTAGCTGCTCACATTCAGTACAAGGCACTGACTCTGAACTACAGGACAATCTCTGGATCTGCCCCTTCTTACCTTCAATCCATCTTTTCAAAAATACACTCCGACTTGTTCACTGCACTCGAGTGATCAATGTCGCCTTGTGATTGAAACTATAGTGCTAATTTTCACTCCGTATCATTCACCACTGCTAAATGGTGGAACATGCTTTCCAATAAAGTCTGTAAATCTGAGTCACTCAGCATTTTAAGGAAACTTCTCAAACACATCTCTTTCACAGGCACCCAGGCAGGTAAATGTCTAAAAAAAAAAGCAGAGTGTTATTAACAAAAGCATTACTTATATAAAAAGTGGGACAGTTGTATATATATACTCCTATACGATATAAATAAACTGGTGAAATTGATCATGTTTTTGAGTGCCGTCACGGCAGCAGTTGGAAACATCTCTGGTGTACAGATTGTAGCATATAGTGCAGATGTTCTCGATGAAAAACAGGGCGAGTGGTAGGGGTAGTCACGAACATCAGCAGGCGGGTTTTCAGTAACATGAGAAAGAGAGAGCGAGAGCAACGATGTGGTGAGCAAAGATACAGTGCAGGAAGGATTATATGTACCTTTATATATAAACAAAACAATGCTACTATGGACCAAGAACCCCCCAAAAATATAAAGCAGAACAATAATGCAATAAAATACTCAATGTTTTGTATTATTGTGAATAAATCACTGGAAACATGTGTAACCTGACAACACTCCTTTACCGATTTATTCACAATAATGCCCACACTTTTATACCCAATTATTTAATTAGAAAGAATATCACTAGCAGGGTTCTATACCATTACAACCCAGACTTAACTCATTATTTATATAAATAAAACCCTTATATAAGTCTTGACCATAAATTAAGAAGCAGCCTAAGACATCAGGTGCATATCTGAAGTTGACACAGTCACATTAGAACAGTATTGGAACACAGCCCGTCTCTGCTCTAAACATGGTCCACATCTGTGAAAAGCGGATAAGGTTGTGGTTTCAAATCCCTTGACTGCCAGACACCTGCTGTTGGACTTCCCTAATTGGATTCGAGCTCATTTGACGGTCATTTGGGAGAAGACACCAGCCAAGTGAATAAATGTGATTTAATGACAATTTATCCTGGCACTGGCCCTTTATTGTTGCCAGTACACTGACATGCATTACTATTATATTATCATTTGGCTCATCTCCATCTTAATCGAGAACAAAAAGCCCATGCCCATTTCAAGCACTGTCCTATTATTTTATGGAAACAATAGGAAAAGAAGGAAGTCCCTTTTAGAAGGTGCCAGTCTATCAAATGACACTCTTCAATACCTGATTCACTGTTTAATAGAAAGTGTGTGGGGGAGGGGGGTGATTTTAAACTCGGATCCCCAACAAAGCACACCCATTTACTTAAATTATCTATGTTATTTAATACATATGGCAAAAAACTGTTTATTTGATCTTTTTCTATAAATTATTTAAACATGTATCTCTTGACTGTGTGAGTGAGTGTGTACCCAGCGATGGATTGGCACCCTGTCCTGGGTGTATCTGCCCCGCGCCCGAGAAGCTCTCCCTTGGATGGGCATGGGGACCAACCATGTATTGGGTACATCTACCAAGCACCTGAAGTGGTCCAAAGTTCCAGTCATTTATTTACAGTATATAGCGCTTTTTACAACAGGGCATTGTCACAAAGCAGCTTTACAGTGTTTTGAGCCTGAACCCCTAAAGAGCAAGTCCCAGTCCTCTCAGTCCCTTGTATAGGATTAAGCAGAAGATAATTAGATGTGGGATACTGTAGGTTTTTCTTATATTGAGACATTTAGTTGGATGTTTTAACACAACAACTAATTAAGGGGAAATTTTTAATTTGACACAGTATAATTTACCCACCACCTATTTATGCTTTGACCTTTCCTAAAAGCAACAAGGGCTGTAATTCATGATTAGTTGAACATGTTCAAAAATTAGCATCTTCATTTGCATTTTGCTAATATCACTGTGGATACCATGTGAGCAATCAGCACTGGAATCAAAGGAACACCCTGTGCAAAATACTGCGAGAATTACAGTCAGAATTTTTCCTCTTGTGTGGAATGAAATACAGGTCAAAATCTAAACCTGTGACAGAAGGTGCTGCAGAATGTGAGAAGCATTTGTTGAAAAAATGTTCAGAATGTTGTGATATGAGTTAAACAGCCGAGAATATGACTGAGAAAATCCCTATGTGGCTAATAAGAAGTCATTGTTGTCATATTCCAGACATTTTAACCATTTAGTGTAAAAACTGGGTGAATCAACTCACAGGTCTCAGTTTTACAACATATTACAAAAGTATTCATAAGGCTTTATAACATTTGTCATAAGCATTTGTTAATGTACATATACAGTACAGCAGGTGAAGTATTGAAAATGTCACCATTTTTCTCAGTAAATACACTGCTCAAAAAAATAAAGGGAACACAAAAATAACACATCCTAGATCTCAATGAATAAAATATTTCAGT
>JAOUQT010030598.1:0-11444 GCA_025769995.1 Xyliphius kryptos
AAAAATAAAGAGAGCATTCAAATAACACATCCTAGATCTGAATGTATGAAATATTCCCATTGACTACTTTGTTCTGTACAAAGTTGAATGTGCTGACAACAAAATCGCACAGAAATCATCAATGGAAATAAAATTTATTAACCAATCGAGGCCTGGATTTGAAGTCGCACACAAAATTAAAGTGAAAAAAAAAATACGGGCTGATCCAACTTTGATGTAATGTCCTTAAAACAAGTGAAAATGAGGCTTAGTGTTCTGTGTGGCTTCCACATGCGTGTATGATCGTACAACACTTGGGAATGCCCCTGATAAGGTGGTGGATGGTCTCCTGAGGATCTCATCTCGGTACCTAATGGCAGCCAGGGTTCCTCTGGAACGCTCTGCAGCTCTCCAAAGAAATGCCACCCCACACCATTACTGACCCACTGCAAACCAGTCTTAGTGATGGATGTTACAAGCAGTAGATCGCTCTCCACGGCGTCTCAAGACTGTCACGTCTGTCGTGCTCAGTGTGAACCTGCTCTCATCCGTGAAGAGCAGTGTGCCAGTGGCAAATATAGTGGTCCTGCTGCTGGGTTGTTGCTTGCCCTCCTGCGGCTTCCTCCACGTCTCCTGGTGTACTGGCCTCTGGTCTCTTGGTAGCGCTTCCATCTTCTGGACATTATGCTAACAGACTCGGCATACCTTCTTGCCACAGCTCGCATTGATGTGCCATCCTGGATGAGCTGCACTACTTGGGCCACTTATGTGGGTTGTAGAGTAAGCAAATGGTAGCATCAATGGGGTTACGAGGGCTCCCAAACAACCATCAGGTGACATCTCCATGCCAACAAGCTGAATGATACTCATAAGTGTAAACAGGTGTAAACAGGTTTCCCGAGTGCTACTGGAATTTTAACTCTGACCATGTGCTTTGGTCATATAAGACCAAGATAAAGCCTTTTGGAAACAAACACTCTAAGTGGGTCTGGTGTAACACCGAGGAGAAGTATGCAGAAAAACACTCATGTCCAGAGTTAAGTATGGCGATGGATTGGTGATGCTGTGGGCCAGTTTCTCCTTCAAAGACCTGTGAACCTTGTAAGGATACATGGGAACATAAACTCTTTAAAATATCAGAACATTTTAAATCAGAATCTTGTGGCCTCTGCCTGAGAGCTGAAGATGAGTCTTCGCTGGGTCTTTGGGTCAGATGTTTAGGGTTACTATCTTGCTTAAAGTACTCAAAAATGGTTCACCAGGCCAAAAATCAAGTTCCTCTTATGGCCATCTCAATTTCCAGACCTCACCCCAATAGAAAACCTGAAGAGCTGAAGAGGAGAGTGCATAGAAGTCCCATGATTTAGAGAGGTTGTGCAAAGAACGGTCAAAGATCCTCCATTCTGTAGTCTCCCAACTTGTGAAGAGTTATAGGAAAAGATTAAGTGCTCTCTTGTTTTACAAAGTACTTACACCAGTGGCACACATGATTTCATTCCAGAAATAGATTTTTTAGTGTGTAATTTTTTTTACCTTTAACCATGGATGCCAATAATAATGGAGGGCGCTGTATATTGTGTATGCTTGAGCAGGTCAAAGCAGAGTTTGTGTAAAATGGAGTTTTGAACTGTTAAATCACTATACGAATTTTGAAATTATAGGCACCGTGTCCGAGTGTCAGCAGGAGCGCTCCCAAATCAAAAACAAGGAGAAGGCAATGAAGTTGCTAAGAGCCAAGCTTTACAGTGCAAAGCTTGAAGAAGAAACAAGTAAAAGATATCAGACCCGAAAACTTCAGGTATGTTGCTTTTGTGTATTTGTGTAAAAAGCTTTTAAATCAAATACATGAACAAAACTGCATAGTGAACGATTTTGTATAAAACAGATGTCAGTAATAGGCGTACCGCGATCCAGCTCCAGACGTAATTCACTGCGACCCCATACCGATATACAATATTGGTGTATAATATTTCTACGATATATTTTTTGCAGCTGAATTTTACCTGTCATTACGGTACAGGCTGTGCTGTAAACTCACTGACCAATCACGTGTAGTAAGATCACCAAATGCGTTCCTCAGCAAATCAGATCTGTGCAGATTTGGGAGAGAGGCACGTGCACAGGTGAGGCAAACAGTGTTGCCAACTTTTTTTATTGAATTTTCAGACCCTCTAGTGACTTGATATTTTAAAGCTACTAGTGACAATCTAGTGAATATTTTTGGGGTGAACACATGTTCAATTTCTGTCCTCAGCAAGCAATAAATAACGGAAATCCTTTGCTCTTATTATTGCTTTACACGCTCTTGGGATTCTCTCAGTGAGCGTCAAGAGGTAGTCACCTGAAATGGTTCTCGGGTGTTCCTATCAGGGTTAATTAGTGGAATTCCTTGCTTTATTAATGGAGTTGGGACCATCAGTTGTGTTGTGCAGAAGTCAAGTTACCACACGGCTGACAGCCCTATTGAACAACTGTTAAAATTCATATTATGGTAAGAACCCCACACTATGACACACGTTTTATTTTCTTCAGGTATGCAGACTCATCGGTGTGTATACTATTTTGGATAACCATGATGGACAACGGGCCGCACGGTGGCTTAGTGGTGAGCACATTCGCCTCTCAGCGCTGGGGATTCCCGGTTCGAATCCCTATCTGGGTGGAGTTTGCATGTTCTCCCCGTGTCTGCGTGGGTTTCCTCCGGGTTCTCCGGTTTCCTCCCACATCCCAAAAACAAGAAGTTAAATTGAATGCTCTAAATTGCTCTGTATAGTGTGTGTATGAGGGTGTGGCTGTGCGAGGGAGTGTGTACCCAGCGATGGATTGGCACCCTGTCCTGGGTGTGTCTGCCCAGCGCCCGAGACATTCTCCCCTGGATGGGCATGGGGAAGCCCCCCCCCCCCCTCATGAAGGAATAAGCGGAGGATAATGAAGGACAACTGAAGCAGAATGTTTTAAACACCACATGTCGAGCATACGTTTCCCCTATGCAGCTGCCTGGCGACTCACCAATAAGTCCATCAGAATGAGGAAATGCCACTTTGTAAAAGACAATGTATCATATATAAAAGAGCTGTTTAAATAATCTGAACTTGCATATTTTTATGCTAAAATATATTTTGAACAGTGATATTAAAAAATACATTGATCGAGCATCCTAGGTATTAGCATATTCCTAAGCTTAGCTAATCTTTATTTAACACGATGTTGCTCAAACTCTTCATGACAAGTTAAACACTAAAGTCCAAACAGTCCCTGAAATTTTAGAATTACCTTCATCAAATTATTTGCATTCTTTTTCAGATCGGCACAAAAGGCAGATCAGAAAAAATCAGGACTTACAACTTTCCTCAAGACAGAGTCACTGATCATCGCATTGGAAAGTCTCTGCATGATGTACATGGATTTTTATTAGGAGAGGAAGTCCTGGATGAGATGAGCACATCTTTACAGCAGTTTGCTGATCAGGAGGCTCTACTTGACATTCTGGAGGGGTCGATGACTTAGGATTCTACTTTCTCTCTCATACTAGCTCATTTATATTTTGAACTACATTGTACATTTTTATATTAAATGAAACGGTAGTCGTAAACTGTTATGTTCTGTTTTTAAAGGTTAAAAATCAGCGCTCAATATGATCACACCATCATTAACTATATTCTAGTTTTAAAGTCCCATTATGTGAGGAGAGCAGTAAACCCAGGTTTATTACATTTGTTAAATAATTTGTGCATTTAAACAACATATATGTGCACATACTTGTTTATTTATTTGGTCTAGAAAACTATTTTTTTACATGACAGACACAGATTAACACATTTGTAGTTAAGTATCATTATTTTAACCTACAGTCATTACATTATTTTGAAAAAAAAAAAAGAACAAGAAGGGAAGGAAAGGCTCTGGTTTTACCTGTTCGAGAACTGAATAAAACTAGCTGAGAGTGTTCACTACAGCCCAATCAGACAGCTCTGGTCTGATTTAATGATAAAATAGTAAATGGCAATTATCAGTATATTACAAATCATGCTTAAACCGGTCAACGGTATATTTTTAAACGTTGTGGCATGTACACTGACTTTCTAAATTAAAATAAAAAATCTTGCTTTAAGTGCATTCCAGAACTGAAAACACCAAACTAGAAACTTTAATTTGAATGTGCTAACAGAGATTTGGGGTAAATATCAAACAAAATATGTTTATCAAGTCAAGTCAAGTGGTTTTTATTGTCACTTCAGCTATGTACAAAGTACACATTAAAACGAAACAACGTTCCTCCAGGACCAATCCTTCGTTTCACTGAACTTTTCATGAATTCAAAAAAAGTTTTGTATCCAGTTTTGTATCATTGTACTTCAGGTCTTAAGATTGTCTTTAATGCGCACGTTTCTTTACAAATAAGTTTAGGCCATGAAACTAAGCAATATAATCATGGGGGTTGGGCTCAGTATTCCAGTTTCCCCATCACCCATGTTACTGAATGGGTGTGACCATTGAGCCTGTTTTGTGTAACCATGTCCATGATCCAGTGGGTGATCTCTCTATATGAAGGTACTATTGCTGTTGAGGCTCAGTTTGAGAACTGCAGGTCAAAGCAACATATTGTTTTAAGAATTTAATGTTTAAGAGGGGTGTGGTAGCTCAGTGGCTAGGGTGTTGTACTAACAATCTAAACATTGGTAATTTCATTGGCTCTGGGATTTGAACCCACAATGTGGGTCTTTAAGCAAGGCCCTTAACCCACATTGCTCCAGGGCTGCGGTTTCAACCCTGCGTTCTGACCCCAATTAAATGAAGAGATTTTTTTTAAGTCACTTTGGATAAAAATGTCAGCTAACTGACAAAATCATATGTAATGTCTGCCTCTGCTGGACAATGCTAGGCCACTTTCAGCATTAGTAGCAACAGACTGCTGTTGTAGAAACGTGTATGCATTTGACTGGCTTTTTCAAAGTTGTATGGGGCCATGTGAAAAAGACAAATCAAGAGGCAGTGACCGTTGAGCAGCTTAAGTGTTGTATATAGCAAGAATAAACCAAAATTTAGCTTGCAATTGAAAGATTGCTGTAAAAAACTAGATTTTATTCCCAAATAATTAAATAAAAAACTTTTTAACACATGGTCTGATTTGTTGTCCTTAAATGATTATTATTTATTTGGTAAGTTTGCTCAGTCTGCATATTTGCTCATAATGTTTTAAGAGATTTTAAGAGTAAAATTTATGGTACGCTCTTAAAAAAAACTAATCAATTGTTTGCTGTTTAGAGCAAACAATGTTGCACCTGGGATTCATTTTTGGTTTTCTTTGTTTACCCAGCAATATTGTATCAAAGTCATATTTAAAATCACCAGAAAAAAACAACATAGCCAAAAACCAGCCAGAGCATTGGTTTAGCAGCAGGTAGTTACTGTTCTCATGCAAACTTCCAGCAAGTGTGGTTTCACATAACAGCTTTACATTGTTTACCAGCCTGGTGTGTAAAACATGGCCTTTCTAATGTAAACGTAGCTTTAAATTGTGACATTATAGCACTGGAAATGTGGGAGAATTACAAATGTGTGCCTATAGCTCTTTTGTGGTGGGAGACATGAAGCAGAGATAGATTAACAAGTACTTCCCACATTCCAGTCTTAGGTGAGAAAAAATGTAGTGAGTTTAAATTATTTCAATTGTGCAACTGACCAGTCTACAATAGACTTTGCTTTACAAGTTATAAAAACTATAAATGCATTTATTGTTTGTGTACTGTCTCAAACCAAAAAAAGATGTGGCTTCATATCTTAAAGAAATCCCATGTAATTTACGTTGCAGCCATTCAGCTAAGGGATCAGAGAGCCAGACCCTAAGAGTTTATTCAGATCATTAACTTAAATGCACTTGAAGTATACAACTGTAATAACAGCAATTCATAAATAAAATGCTCACATTCTGCAGTTTTAAGTTACGTTTACTATAAATGTGTTTAAACTATAAAAACCAAATGACAAAAAACAGTTAAATGTTAATTGTGATAAGTCCCTGATCATCAACTTTAGACCAAAAACCTTAAATAATAATCCACTAAACCATTACAGATAATGGAAAAATGTCAATGAAAAAATCCTATCAGCTTCCCTGCTGTCCTGTTGCTAGAAACAGTTTTAAAGTAACAAATAATTACATTTTTTAAAACAAAAAATTGTTAAAATATAAAATATATTTGCTAAAATATATTTTAAATAGTTACAGTTTATGCTCAGAAAACAGTAAAGGCGCCTTTTATGTTTGACGTCAGACTCTCTTGTACGTAGTGGCTTTTCTAACTGCGCTTATTTTCCTGCCTAAATTCGGCGTGTTCAACATCCCGCTCTGTGATTCGCACAATATTGTCGTTAGGCCAACGAATGGTTGGTTTGATTGGTCCGATACATATCAGTCTCAAAATTACGCAAGTCTTTACGTTTAAACCAATCGGAATAGTTGAAAACGTGTGGGTGAAAATCAAGATTTTTGCGAAAGTCCTCTATTGGTTGCAGAGGGTTTAAAGACCCCGCCTTGAGCTTTGATTGGTTCGAACGCCAGTGACGCGAAATTTAAAACTTGGAATGAATGGCGCTTTCTATCTGCTGTGCCCTCCTTTTATTAGTCTTCGGTAAATCGTTTTAGTTAAAGCAACAGAACTAAGTGGTCGTATTAAATATGGGTAGGTATTGATGATCTGTTTTTGATGGAGACACAGCTCCGTTAACAAGCTGGAACATTTGAAGTTGGTAAGGTTCCGCTTATCGTATCGACTCAGTCGCGCGCGCTATATCGTTATTGCATTAATTTATTGATCCAGCAACACCACACAGCTACTTTAAACACGATGACATGCTTGTTAGTAAGCGGTGATGAAAACTGAGCTGGTTCTCAGATGCAGACGGTTAAAACCCGCCAATACTATGCAGCTAATCTGCTACGTTAGCCTTCGTACCGGTCCGTGAAAATAACATGTATACTTATTCTTCATACTACAGTAAAATAAGATGTCGCTTATTGTATTGTGTTTTTAGAGACAGCACTCAACCAAGTTTAGGAAGAAAATGCAACGATTATGTTTAGGAAAATTAGGAATGGAACGGCACGTTTGTGAGTGTGTGCTCGGTGGATGTGTGTACGTGTTCAACATGTCTGTCGGCACACATTGCTGCTTCAAAGCACACTGTGACTCCTGGTAGCGTCATGTTTGAAAATACTTTATTTCTTTAAATACACTTTTGGAACGGTTGTGGGACTATGAGCTTGTGTTCTGTGATACAGATCTATTATCTATCTAAATTTCGTGTTTCCTTTTCTAGATTTATTTTAACGTAAAATCGCAGTTATGAAGTGTTTGGCTCACAGTGGATCTTTGGCCGACTCTCGGATTGATGACCCAAAAAATGAAAGCAGCTCTGGATCAAAGGGTCAGCAGAAAAGCGCGGGCGCTGTCTGCCCTCCTTCCTCCAGCTCTTCCTCCCGCCATAATGCCTTCCAGCCAAGGGGTCGCCACAACAAAGAGAACAGTGAAAGAAGGTCTCCATCTAAAGTGCTGCCCGACGAGGATCTCCTCTTGAGCAGCTCCAATCTGTCTGAAGACAGCGGTTACCTGTCTCTTTATAACAGCCAACTGGAACAAAGTGATGCAGGTGCAAGTGACGTTGCACAGAGTTGCACATCTCCAAACGGTCGTTCCGGATCCAACAGCTTTTGTCTCCCCATACTGATGTTTCAGGAGGATGTTTGTCGAGAGTTGGCTAATAGCCACAGTAGACGTCAGTGTTATGACTGGAGTGTCATTGATGAACTGGCTAAACAACATGGTCTCCATAACGTCATTGGAAACAAGATTGGTTTGGATAATGTGGACATTCTCTGTGGCCTGTTTCAGAAAAGTATGCGACACATCTTATCTATCATCTTAAGTCAATTAAGTGACTGTGACTTAATAAGGTAAGTCATGTTCCACATTGCAATTAACTTTTACATCATTTCAATACAGTTTTAATATGATGTCCTTGCCTTTGCAGCTGTAAAAAGGTAAGCAAGACATGGAGGGAAATAATCTGCCAAGATGAAAATGCCACTCAAAGATGTCAGGGAGGTGAAGAAATACTAAAAGTAAGCCCCATCCTTAAGTCAAGTTGAAGGAATTGATATGCTTCATGTTTTCATGTCTAACTTTTGTGTTTTTAGGATTCTGTAAGGTCTAGAGAGTCTTTATCCAGAGACTTTGGCCTTAACAGAGTAGTGTTTTCTTGCCTTCAAAGTGTAGCTTCCTCCACACCCATCCCCAAACCCACCAAGAAGAACCTGAGTCAGACAGATAGCACTCTATCTGCACCCAGGCCAAGCCGTTTTACTGAATTTCAGGAGGTATGTGGTGCTGTATGTATAATGTAATACCTACTGTACTTGTGATCTTTCACTATTCTTTTGACAGATGTATTCTAAAAGTCATAATTTCTAATTAGGAATGGCCAGAGTTCGGGTAAATGGGCATTTTTTCCCCCCTTTCTCTTTCAGGCTGCTAAATCGCTGAAAAAGCACGAGTCACTGAAAAGTTGTCGTCTTTGTAACTCGCCGGCGCGTTTCGATCCATCCATGCAAAGAGCCGTGTGCATGCGGGGTAGCTGTGCCTTTGAATTCTGCTTGCTATGCCAGTCAAAATACCATGGCTCAGCACCATGCCAAAGAGGCACTATACGGTCAACTCCACGTAACCAAAAGGTACTTTTAATTGGTTCTGCTGTCAGCAAACGAAATGTTAGGAGACTGTGAGCTCCAGTAAGCAAAAAATCCACTTATGACACTTTTAATATATTGTTTAAATGACTTTTAATAGCTTTTAAATATTGTAAGTGTCTAATGGGAAAAGGACAAGTCATGTTGTCTGGGGTGTAATTGTTGGAAAAATACTGTTATTCAAAATGCCAAAATATTGAAAGGAATGAACAGCCTTCTCAATAACAGATATAACAGTTGTGAGTAAGGTTTTATGTACATAGTAAAAATAAATAAATTTAATATGTTTGTCTTGTCAAAGAAAACTGTAAATATTTATGTGAATAAAGAATCTTATATATTTTTTAAACTTGGTCTTTGGTGTTTTGATACTTTGTCAATGAAATTACATGCTTTTATGTCTCGAACATCTTGAATCTTTGCAAGAAGGGGGCAGCACTTGCAAAGTGACTCTGCTTTACCAGTAATATGACCATTTTAGCATTCACACTACCTTCTGTGGATAGATAAATACATTAATATGTAACGTTCCTTTACTATCCTCCTCTTAATCCTGTAAAAGGGTCACGATTTTTTCCCCCCCCCCCGTACCCATCCAGGGGTGAACATCTTGGGTGCTGGGCAGAGACACCAGGACAGGGTGCCAATCCATCGCTACACACTCACATCGCTACACACTCACATCACCACACAAATGCACACGTTACGGGGCAATTTGGAGCATTCAATTTTACCTTGACTCATGTTATTGGACTGTGGGAGGAAACATTGGAATTCGAACAGGAAATCCCCCGAGGTGAGCGGAGAATTTGCTAATCATTAATCCATGTGCTGTCCCATGTGTAACATGGGAAATAAGTGACAATTTTTCAAAACTTCAATTGGAGAACATCCTATAAAATGAAAATGGTAAATATATATATAAGATGGTGTTTTAGGTCTTGTTAGTCAATCAGCAAGCAAATTGTTAGTGTAATCACCAGTGCAACATGTTAAAAATGCTTAGTACTTGTGAAGCATAAAGAATGGGAGAGGAATATTTAAGAGGTGGGTAGTGAAGGAAGCTAAATCCCCCGAACATTATTTATGTAATAAGTCTCAGCCGGGCTGCATCATCCAACTAACTTTAGGGAAGAGTGACACCTGGTGGCAGCTTTCAGCTCCACACTGGAGCCTGTAAAACCATTTACAGTTTAGTTAGTCCACTCAGGTAAGTTGAATTGTTTATGTGCTACATTTAATCCTTGACTGTTGTCAGTACTGACACAATAGAAGTTATAAGTGTAATCACTTGAACAAATTTGGTTTTTGTGATTTTATGTAAAGTATAGAAGATATTTATTGATCCTTTCAGGAAGATTCCCTTAGTGAGATTAAGGGATTAAGTTAGCCCACTGTGCTTACACACAGGAATTGGTCCTCCACATTTAACCCATCTGTGCAGTAAAACACATTCTATATACACACACTGAAGAGAACATGTGCCCGACGTGGTGGGCAGCCCAGTGTACAGTAAACCCAATTAAATTGCAGGTAGGTGCTTGGGTACAGGTACCTTCAGGTCACAAGCCCTCGGAAAGAAATTGTCCAGTCAGATGGCATGAGGTTTTAAGTCCGTTGGCTTTGCACTTGTGTAGAAGCATTCTGTTACTTAACATGCTACTTTGGTTGTTGATGGTGTGCAGAGGTTGACTGGCATAATCCTCTTTTCTGTCACCAGCGAGTACAGCTTCAATTCAACCTCAGAACCAGTCAGCCTGATCAGTTTTTCCAGCCGGTGTGTGTCCTTTCCCAGCGCATCACGGTGTAAAACAGAACGCTGGCAACTACAGTCTGATTAAATATCCACAGGAGTCTATTGCAGTTATTCAAGGACCACATCCTCTTCAGAAAGTACAGCTATAAGAGATTTACAGCAAATATAAAATTTTTGTTTGGAACTACAGCATTAAGAAATGTGTTTCTAATGTATTGAAACTGGCAGTTGATGGAATGTTCTTGTGGAGCAGTCAGAATTTTTCCATGCTTTGGAATGTAGATGTGTGCACACATTATAAGATGCACTTCCTTGTTGCTTGTTTTCAAGGAGGCTTTATTGTCATTTTCATCACATGTATGTCACGAAAACAAAATTATGGCCCACGGACCCAGAGTAACCCTGTAAACTTTTTTAAACCTAAAAAAAAAAGTACATTGTATTTTATATATATATAAATATATATATACTGCTCAAAAAATAAAGGGAACACAAAAATAACACATCCTAGATCTCAATGAATAAAATATTTAATATGAAAATATGAAAATCATTATGTAGTAGATAGTGGAATGCGTTGAGAACAAAATAACATAAAAATGGAGTGCCAGTGTTATTATCCCATGGAGGTCTGGATTTGGAATCCTACTCAAAATCAGAGTGGAAAATCAAAATGACAGGCTGATTCAACTTCAGTGGAAATTTCTCAAGACACATTCAAATGAGGTTCAGAACTGTGTGTGGCCTCCATGTACCTGTATAATTTCCCTACAACGCCTGGGCATGCTCCTGATAAGACGGCGGATGTTTTCTCCTACAGCCCCCTCCATGTCTCCTGGTGTACTGGCCTGTCTCCTGGTATCTTCTCCATGCTCTGGACACTGTCCTGACAAACACAGCAAACCTTCTTTCCACAGCTGGCATTGATGTGCCATCCTAAATAAGCTGCACTACCTGAGCAAC
>JAOUQT010030609.1:0-11444 GCA_025769995.1 Xyliphius kryptos
ATGTTTTATATTCTAGTGTCTTCAAAATAGCCACCCTTTGCTCTGATTACTGCTTTGCACACTGTTGGCATTCTCTCGCTGAGCTTCAAGAGGTAGTCACCTGACATGGTTTTCAGGTGTGCCTATAAGGGTTAATTAGTATGATTAATTAGAATGCCAACAGTGTGCAAAGCGGTAATCAGAGCAAAGGGTGGCTAGTTTGAAGAACTAGAATATAAAATGTTTTTAGTTCTTTTTTTTTTTTTTTTTTTTTTTTTGTCAAGTTCATAACCTGTAAATAGTCATAAACCTACAGAAAACGCATTGAATGAGGTGGTGTGTCCAAACTTTTGGACTGTACTGTACATACAGATTATAGGGGCAATTTAGAACAGCCAATTTACCTTGAATGTTTTGGACTGTGGGAGGAAACTAGAGACATGGACACGGGTAGATCGCGCAAACTGCTTCCCCGCAGCCCCACACTGATTTAAATGAGTTAATGTCTTTCATTCATTTGTAAAATTTGAAATCAAATAAAATTCTAGATTTGACCAGCCGTCTGAAGATCGTAATCACATTAGTGTCCGCTGTTTGTGCTACTTTGTTCATTCGGCTGATGTACACTGCCATTTTGCTTTGTCCTAGAAGAAAGTTCACCAGTTGACACTTAAACTTTTGTTTTTTGACATACTTTATTCCAAGGATAAAAACTTGTGGTGTGAAAATGACATTAAGAAGAAAGTAAAACAGAACTTAAAATGACAAATAACTGATGTAGTCTGAAACATTTCAGAAATGTGTGAAACACGGTTTCTCTGTGCTGACAGAAAGGACATTGGTCATTATTAACTGGATTTAAAACAGAAACAAAGGCATTTACTACAATAATACCATCAAGAATCCTTCACTGAAGGTCCCCCACCCCCCACCCCACCATGTGTAAAAAATCACACATTATTTAGAAGTTAAACAGTTTTATCTGAAAAGGACATCATCAGTATAATAACATGAAAAAATATAACAGGAGATAAAAACCAAGAAAAAAAAAAGTGTGGAATGACTGGAGGAGATAAGATTAGTTCATTATATAACGAGCCTTTATCTGGTAGCTCTCAGTGGGACCAGCGGCATTAATAAAATAAAGATTCATTCATTATCTTCCGCTTATTCCTCTATGAGGATCGCGGTGGGGTTCCCCATGCCCTTCCAGAGGAGTTCTCGGTGTTGGAAGATACACCCAGGACAGGGTGCCAATCCATCACTGGGCAGACACTCACCCACACAAACACACACTAAACAGGGCAATTTAGAGCATTTAATTCACCTGAAATCCATGTTTTTGGACTGTGGGAGGTAACCAGAGAACTTGGAGGAGGCGTAGACACAGGGAAAACATGGAAACTCCACCCAGATCGGGATTCGAACCAGGAACCCCCAGTGCCGCGAGGCGAAAGAAAGAAAAAAAGAAGAAATAATGAAATTTTATGGGTAAAAGTGCTTGGTACAGCACGATAGGTAAGAAATAGTATTATGAAATATTTAGTAATAACACTAAGAGAACAGAACCCTCTAATCATTTTTATAGCTGTAATGGGAGAAATTTTTGCTATTTTAAATCAATCATAAGTGTATCTTCTATATTTGCCAGTTCTCAGCCATTCTAAATCCAAACCCTGTTTACAGTGCTCATCTCACAGATCTAGGTTCTGTGGCACCCGAGAGACTCGGCTACATTCTTTATCAATGATTCAGTTAGAATCTAACATACAGGACAAAATCGATTTCTACACAACACAGAACAATACAGCATGCTGTAATGGAAGGTTTTTTTTTTTTTTTCATTTGTTTTGACTTTTTTGTCCGTGATTTAAGCACACGACTATTTAACTACGTCTGACTTTCTGCATCCCAAAAGAAAAACTGCAAGATGCTTACAGAGTCAGACACCCAGGCACCAGTACAACCAGTAATTGTAAAGTTGAGAAATGGATGTTGGTCAGAACATAGTCCCATCCAATCATTCAAATGATAAGTTCCCATCTTGAGAGAATTCTACTTTGCACAGTCATCCTCCACATTCACATAAGGGAGCTTCATTTGATATTGGCTTGTACAAAAATGTATCACACCCCTGTGGTTTTATATCAATTATTTGAATTTAATGAAATGTTTAAAATATTATATTATTAGATTTTCTATGTCCATATAATATATCCTTCTCATTTTCTCATATACAAATTTGAAAAAATATTTGTGGGGTGGTTTCTACCGATGTGTGCTACATAAGCCGTTTTTATACTTAAAATTTAATAGCGTTATAGATATTATCTGTGTAATGTATTCTCTTCCTAAGGTTCATATTCCATTCAATGGATATTTTTACTTCCCTCGCCTCTGACAGAGGCACATATTATATTCATTTCTTAAATGAACCGGTTTGCTTATATGCTCTGCAACCAAAATTACATTGACACAGAAGGGTGCATTAAATTAATAGACCTTAGAATGGAGATTTCTTTCCTTTGCTGCAATAAGAGAGAAAGTGTGAAGTGTGTTTATTGTGCATTGAAGTATTCTATAGTCTTAAGGTCTATTTAGCTTTTTGGCAAACGAACATCTGCAACCCACTTCTTTCATCTGTCAGTTTTTAACATGCGTCAGGCCTTTTTGAAATAAAAACTGCTAAAAATAGATTTAGATAAATACTTTCTAGCACAACATACATTCAGTTGGGGCAACTTAAATTAAAAATATATTTAACTTGAGGTTGTTTTTGTCAGTATATCCATTTGACTGCTGGGATTTACTAATAGTACACAACTTGAGTCCCTACGATATCTAATAATCATAATAGGGTTGTCCACGTACTTTTGGCTATGCACTTTGCGGATGTCTTTTGGTACCTGTGGTTTGAGGGTTTTCGTACAATCGCTCCCACAGTTAATTTGTTTACACCAGCCTGCTTGCCTGTAGATTCACTGTTTCCAGCCTGGTGCAGGTCTACAATTTTGTACCTGGTGTCCTTCAACAGCTCTTTGGTTTTGGTCATGCTTAAGTTTGGAGTCTGACTGTTTAAGGCTGTGGACAGGTGTCCTTTATACAGATAACGAGGTCAAACAGGGGCCATTAATACATGTAGCGAGTGGTGGACAGTAAAGCTTCTTAAAGAAAGTTGTTACAGGTCTATGAGAGCCAAAAATCTTGCTTGTTTATGGGAGGCCAAATACTTGTTTCCACCATGATTTACAAATACATGTTTTTAAACACCCTACAATGTCCTTTCCTGGATTTTTTTTTCCTCATTTATTCCCCCAAAGTTGAAGTTGAAGTGTACCCATAAGGAATATTACAGACCTTTCTACCTGTTACCTTTCTACGTAGGAGTACTTGCACAATCAGTGGCTGACTACATTTTTTCCCCATTGTGTGCGTGTGTGTGTGTGTATATATATATATATGGGGGGACATTTCTGGATCTGGGCGTATACAAGAAGGACAGAGTAGCAATCCTTTGCTGGGAACACACCCACTCAGACAAACACACTATATGGGGGCAATTTGGAGCAGCCGTTTTAACTTGAATCCATGTTTTTGGACTGTGGGAGGAAACCCAGAGAACCTGGAGGAAGCCCACATGGAAATTTATACCCGGTGCTAAAACGCAGACGTAGTAAGCACTAAACCTTTAAAAAATATTTCAATTAGTCATTTTGAAATTGAACTTTTGCACAGTATTGTGTATACAATATATTTAATTTTATAACTATAAACTTATAGAATGACGTATCCTGTCTGTTTGATGTCTTCTTATCATTGTGTGATTAAAATCCACAAAGCAACAGCAATTTCTGTCATGTGTCCTGAAAGTGTCATTCTCATAACGCGTTTGTTGTCAACAAAAATCTCACCGGACTTCATTTTACCTTACGGCACATGACAGCTGGATGGCTGTAGAATATTTTGTCAGTTGAAGTATATTTAGCCACCAGAGGGTTAACTCTTCTCTGTTCATTAAATTATGCTTTATTACATTGCAGTTGTTTTTTTAAGAACAAAATGCATAACAGAGTCTCACCTAGGGCAAAAATGTGTGAGACTAAAACAAATGTGTAACTATGCATGAATTATTTGGTGTATTATGTACAATGTGGTCCTCTAATGCTTCATTCATTGGGGAAATAATCTGTAGTCATGACCTATTTTTATAGTATGGGTTAATGAATGTGTGGGCCATGTGTACAGGAATGTAATGCTTAGAGTGCCCCCTACCTGCTATTTTTATGCGTCTGCATTAAAATTTCATAGAAGTAGATGTAAGTCAGGCTAAAATTCGGCCCGTGGGCCAATCACTTATGTCATATCCCAATGTATTATTAAAGGCTCGTTAAAATACATAGATCCCAAAAAAGTGTAATGCAAATCCGCCTTTTACTGCATGATTGCAGCCATATTCGAATACAATCTGCCTGCCTTTGCCTTTGAGAATTAAAGATTCATCAGATTTTCAGAGAACGGGGAGTGGTTTTGATTTTTTATGATAAGCCTGCTATAAAGCACATGCTTAATGCAAAAAATCCATTTGAAAAATGTACATAAATGAACAGAATTAAAGAAATGTGCGGGAATTAAGTAAAATTATCTTGTTAAGATTTCTTAAAAAAAAAAAAAAAGTTTTTAAAAACTACAGTATTTCTTACTTAGAAATTCATTCATTCGTTATCTTCCACTTATTCCTTTATGAGGGTCGTGGGGGGTTCCCCATGCCCATCCAGGGGAGAACGTCTCGGGCGCTGGGCAGATTCACCCAGGACAGGGCGCCAGCCAGAGTCACACACTATACAGGGCAATTTAAAGCATTCAATTTACCTTGAATCCATGTTTTTGGACTGTGGGAGGAAACTGGAGAAAACCCATGCAGACACGGGGAGAACATGGAAACTCCCAGATTGGGATTCGAACCAGGGCGAACGTGCTAACCACTAAGCACACTTAAAAATCCATTCAAGTAGAAAAAAAATGACTTGTTACACTTTTTAAAACATTTCTAATTTTGTGACCCTGCACAACTGCTGATATATTTTTTTTTGACAACAACATGAACGTGACCGAGAAGCTGCTTGACCTTAAATTAAAATTTCTTAAAATTAAGTATTTTATACAGTTTGTTAGCTCTCTAGATATGAAAGAATTGTGTCCTTTGAGTGTTGAAATTGAATTAAATGAAGTTCAGTTCAGTTCAATTCAGTTCAGTTCAATTCAGTTCAATTCAATTCAGTTCAGTTCAGTTCAATTCAATTCAATTTAATTTTCTTAAAATAAAGAATTCTGTACAGTTTGTTAGCTGACTCTCCATATATGAAAGAATTGTTTCCTTAGAGTGGCTCATATTTAGTTACACTGCCATTTGAAAAATAAAGATATTGTGACAATAAATAGTTTAAAAAAATAACTAGACAATAAATTCCTTGTGTGTGAGCATACTTGGCCAATAAAGCCCGATTCTGATTCTGATTTTGTAACAGTGTGCATTTTTATGTAACTTTGGTGGTGATAAAATGTCAGAAGGAATTATATTGGTCCCTGGGCATCGACACGTTATCAAATTTGGCTCTCTTAGCAAAATGTTTGGACACTCCTGATGTAAGTAGATGTTGTGTGTAATTTTTTTTTTTTTTTGTTTTGTTAGGTGAATTTATAAAAGCACTGTATGAATCAGATGAGAACTGTGAGGTGGACCCATCGAAATGTTCATCCAGCGAACTTCCTGAGCACCAGAGCAACCTGAAAATGTGCTGCGAGTTGGCCTTCTGCAAAATCATCAACTCTTACTGGTAATGAAAATATATCTGACAACTGCTTTACTTATGTCTTATGTTAATCAGTCGTCTTAAGGGTTTTTGAATTTGATGTTCATTTCTACATGAATCAGATATTTACTCATCAAGAGGAAGCTACATATTAATATGAACTTTTGTTTAAGATTTTTTTATAAAGGTTACGCTCTGTTCAGTTCTGCCATGCTGGTCTGTTTAGTACTACGGTCTCTGGGAGTTTTTATCTTTGTTTCTTTTTGCTAATTTTACAAATTACAAAAATTATGTCAGTGGTATGTTATGGCAGCATGATGGAGTCGGGGTTAGCATGTGGCCTCTATAGTGCTGGGGATGCAGGTTTGAATGCCGATCTGGATGGAGTTTCCATGTTCTT
This sequence comes from Xyliphius kryptos, assembly GCA_025769995.1. Classification (NCBI taxonomy): domain Eukaryota; kingdom Metazoa; phylum Chordata; class Actinopteri; order Siluriformes; family Aspredinidae; genus Xyliphius; species Xyliphius kryptos. The sequence goes on from JAOUQT010030609.1 coordinate 6,190, forward strand.
CCAGTGTCCTTGTGAATGTGCTCCGGGTTTTCCTCCCACAGGCCAAAAAGCATGGATTCCCAAAACTGGCTGCTTTAAATTGCTCCTATATAGTGTTCGTGTGTGGCTTTGTGAGTATCTGTGTTACCAGCGATGAATTGGCGCACTGTACTGGGTGTATCTGCCAAACACCTGAAAGAAAGTCGTAGTCTTGTGGTTAAAGAACCAGTCGAACTGAAGGTCCCTGGTTCGATTTCTGGTTCTGCCAAGTAATATGGCTGAAGTGCCCAAAGCACCTAACCTCAATTGCCCTGGGCGCCATGTACAGGGCTGCCCACTGCTCTGGCAAGTGTACTCACTTCACTCACTGTGTGTATGTGTGAGGTTTACTGCACAGATGACAAATTCCTCTGTGTGTTAGTACAGTAGGCAAAATAGATCACTTTACTTTTACAACCTCCAAGCAGAAGAAAATGAGATAAGATATTAAAGTATTAGAATCAGAATTTAATTTTGAAATTTAGAATAACTTGTTTTTGTTGTAAAAGCTCAGAAATTTGACATCAAATACATGGGAATCCTAATATTTTTATATTTTTATTTTAGCTTTCCTATAAAAACAACAAAACCCAATAAATGTCCATGTTTTGAACATTTAAAGGGAAATTTGTTGTGTTTGTTTCTTAGATTTTCTACAAAATTTTGGAATATGTCTAATGATATTTTGCCCATTCATCCAGCAGTATATTTGTGAGGGAGTGGTAGCTCAGTGGTTAGGGTGTCGGACTGTCAATCAGAAGGTAGTGGGTTTAAGTCTCAGGTCCACTGAAGTTACTCCTGTGGGTTCTTGAGCAAGACCCTTAACCCTCATTGCTCCAGGGTGCTGCATCAGCCCTGTTTTCTGATCCCAACCAAGTTGGGATACCTGTAAGTCGCTTTGGATAAAAGCATCTGGTAAAAAAACTAAATTTAAATGTACATTTACACTTGTTATTCCCACTGTTATTTAATATGGGAATAAATCATAAGTCAACATTTAAGCTGTCTCTCAGTACTGTTGTCCATATTGTATATGATCCTCGACCAGCAACTTAAACTAAAATATGACTCTCGAAATATAATTATTTGTAACTTCCGACTTTTACAGTGTTTTTCCTCGGGAACTGAAGGAAGTGTTTGCATCATGGCGGCAGGAGTGCGGTAACCGTGGGCGACCAGATATCAGTGAACGTCTAATCAGCGCCTCACTGTTTTTGCGTTTTCTGTGTCCTGCTATTATGTCACCATCACTGTTTAACCTGACTCAAGAATATCCAGATGAACGCACAGCTCGCACTCTAACGCTGATTGCTAAAGTCACGCAGAACCTCGCCAACTTCACCAAGTACGTACCGGCCTTTTTTTGTGCTTTGTCTTTGCACTGTAACAGAGGATCTGATTTTTCTAAGCATTCTTTGGTTTTATACAAAATGTATTTTTAATGTTTAGGTTTACTATATAAGAATAGAAAATGACCTGGGTCACCTTTGGATGTAATGATCTGTGTGGAGGAATGGGCCAAAATCCCTGCTGCAGTGTGTGTAAACCTGGTAAAAAAAATACAGGAATTGTTTAACCTCTATAACTGCAAACAAAGGCTACTGTACCAAATATTACCATTGATATTCACAGGTGTTTAAATACTTATTCGCAGCAGTAACAGTGATTTCCGGATTTTTGGAAATCACTCACTGTGAACATGCACCTAAGATGAAAATGTCAGACCCCCCTTGTTTTCTAAGTAGGAGAACATGCAAAGTCGCAGGGTGGTGAAAAAATTATTTTCTCCTTAGTACAACTGGAATTAGCTCATTAAAATATATTTATATAGCCAAATTTTCATAGATCACAGTGACTCCAGGTTGATGCGTTGTAAGGAATTGAAAACTGCATTACACCTCCAAGCACTGTCTAGACAAGGACATTAATTATAACTCAACATCAGAACTTGAAGGGGATTTTTGCAAGGGGAACCACAGGGAGGCCAACAATCATTTTAACAAAGCTGCATCAATAATCCATGAACTCAAGAGTTTCACATACAGCTGAATTTATAAGGTCTTTCTAAAACTTCAACCAATGCAAGGTCTTTTGAGAGTTAGATCTCAAATGTGTGTACAAGGTGGGCCATAAGTAGGGATACACCCTAATACAATGGAAGTGGTTGCTGATATCACCTTAATGTTTGTTGCATATTAGTACATGGGAGGGGGAAACGTTTGAAACCAGGTGATGCCCATGGCGCTCCACCTGCAAAGCTGGCATTTTGGATTTAACTTTTTTCAATGGGAAGGGGGTCATGTGACATGTCGCAGAGGTTAACCGACGAGGAGTGGACAGACATAGTTGATATCTGATGAATGCAGTACCTGGGTCATTGCAGCAGACATTACATTACATTTACATTTCCATTTAGTCATTTTGCAGACGCTTATATCTAAAGCGACTTACAAACTGGAAGAACCAGTTACACTGTAGCACCATCAACCATCAATGTTTATTTAATTTTTTTTATATAGCAAGTGTCTGTGTAGGAGATGGGTTTTGAGAAGTTTCTTGAAACTTCAGTTCAAGAAACCCTACGAGACCACCCATCTTCCATGCCACAGTTCTTGTAAGGGTGCCATCTATATGTATCCAGTGTCTCTCGAATGGATGTTCGATTGATGCCACACTCTGGGGACATACGTTGAGTGCTACGCTGTGGGCTCTTGGTGAATTCTGCCAGGACAGGATGATGTTTGGGCTCATCACCGAACCAGTAGCACGACATTTGGCGAGCAGTTTGCTAACTGTGGCATGGGAGATGGGTGGTCTCGGAGGGTTTCTTGCATTCAAGTCTGCTGCAATGACCCGGGTACTGCATTTACCAGACATCAACACAATGTCCCTTCGCTCCTCATCGGTCAACCCCTGAGACATGTTAGTGGCTGTAACAATAAGTAATGTGTAATAACTTGATAATGAATAAAGCTATGATAAAACTGAGACACTCTTGTTTTTTTTTTGTACAATTCTCCATGTTTTCGATGTGTCAAATCCAAAATGACGGCTTTGCAAATGGCCGCCATGGGTGTGCCCCGGCCTGAAATGTTTTTCCCCTCCCATGTACTAATATGCCACAAACGGTAAGGTGATATCAGAAACCACTTCCATTTCATCAGTGTATACATCCTTTTATTTGTTTTTTTGAATATTATTAAATATTAAGATAAAGAGGGCGGCATGGTGGCTTTGTGGTTAGCACATTCGCCTCTCAGCGCTGGGGATTTCCGGTTCGAATCCCAATCTGGGTGGAGTTTGTATGTTCTCCCCGTGTCTGCATGGGTTTCCTCTGGGTTCTCGGGTTTCCTCCCACATTCCAAAAACATGACGGTAAATTGAATGCTCTAAATTGCCCTGTATAGTGTGTGTGTGGCTGTGTGTGTGAGTGTGTACTCAGCGATGGATTGGCGCCCTGTCCTGGGTGTATCTGCCCAGCGCCTGGATGGGCATGGGGAACCCCCCGCGACCCTCATAAAAGAATAAGCGGAAGATAATGAATGAATTAAGATAAAGATAGAGAGACTTTATTTTAACCAGGGCTTGTTGTGCAAGAAAAAAAGGCTGGATGTTTTAGTGTGCTAAAAAGCTAAAGCGTGGGAAAAGCTTTTTTTAGTGAAGTACATGACCAGATCTAAAATCAAATCAAAATTTGGGGTTCAGCTTTAATATAACGTCACCCAGCTGTTCAGAACAACCCAGTTACACTCCAGTTTTCCAGTAAGAGGTAAAAAACCTGAACCACTTAACAGTGTAAAGTTTAAATACACATATGCCATTACATTGCATTACATTACATTTGGTCATTTATTAGACACTTTTATTCAAAGCGATTTAAATGTATACCAACTTAATGGTTGAGGTCAGGACACAGGGTTTCAAACAACACCCCTGGAGAAATGAGAGTTAAGAGTCATGCTCAAGGACCCACATTGATAAACCAGTGAAACTGGGGTTTAAAATGAGAACCTTCTGATTTCCAGCCCAACATCCTAACCACTGAGCTACCAACCCAATGCACTTAAACCGGTTGTAAGAGTATAAAAGGTGTATCCAAGTAATACGAAATCCATTAAATCCAAAAAGTAAACGAACAACATACGTGTAAAGTTGTAATCCGCACATATCTGTTGTTTTCTGTATCATTATATAGGATTATCATGTCTTGCTAATAAACATTAAATACATTGGAAAACTTTTTTCCCAGGTTTGGAAACAAAGAGGAGTACATGTCCTTCATGAACCAGTTTTTGGAACATGAATGGACCAACATGCAACGCTTTTTGCTTGAGATCTCCAACCCTGAGACAATCTCCAACACGGCTGGCTTCGAAGGCTATATTGATCTTGGCCGTGAGCTCTCAACACTGCATTCCTTACTGGCTGAAGTTGTTAACCAAATGGATCAGGTGGGTCTCTATAAACTACTACGACGATGAACCATCACAGCTTACTGTAAAACTTTATTTTATTTTTTTTACTCTAGTGCTGGTTTTTGAGAAAATCATTTTGTGGTTGCATTAGGAATTTAGTGTAATTACTGATCCCTCACTTTGTGGAATAAAAGATAGAAATAATAATATATGGGTAACAGAGGGGGGAACAAATGAGGACCAGAGACAAGATTTTAAAACACAGGAACAGGCTTTATTCAGTGACCCAACACGACTACATTAAAGAACACTGGGTTTTTACAGTCATTCTTTTAGTAGCCGAGTCCAGTCCGGTTGGGTCGATGGAATCTTTTTCCCCTCAGCATATGATGTCACAGCTTATAAAGCTGCAAACATCATCAGGCGAAGCAGCCTAAAGTGTGCTGTTTAATCCCTCTATTCCCCTTCAGCGTCATCGTTACAATAGGATTTTTCATTTCGGCTGGTAGTTAGCACGTTCGACTCTCGGTGCTGGAGATACAGGTTCAGATCTTGAACTGGGTGGAGTTTCCATGTTCTCTGTGTCCGAGTGGGTTTTCCCCCACAGTCCAAAATCATGGATTCCACGTGGTTGCTTTAAAATTTTAAAGTGTGTGTGTGTGTGTGTGTGCGCGCCTTTGTGTGTGTGTGTGCGCGCCTTTGTGTGTGTGTGCGCGCGCCTGTGTGCGCGCGCCTGTGTGTGCGCGCGCCTGTGTGTGTGCGCCTGTGTGTGTGCGCCTGTGTGTGTGCGCCTGTGTGTGTGCGCCTGTGTGTGTGCGCCTG
>JAOUQT010030629.1:0-11443 GCA_025769995.1 Xyliphius kryptos
GGGTCGGTAAATAAAAGCCAGTTTCGTGGGTCAAACTCCTGTCTCCGGTCCTCATCCTTTCCACCCCGCGACAATCATGCTCTGTGGCAATCCAGTGAGGGTCATTAACTTTTAACTACTTTGACTAGCATTTGACTATTAATCAGAACTAGCTAAGTATTTAGGTAATCTGACAAATGTATACTGTTAGTAATTTTAGCTCTACAAAGGGCATCCAAATGGTAAGTAAAACCTTTAATATTTATACAATAATTAATTGTCACTTATATGTATAGTTTACATAACTTAAAAGTTTACAAACAATAGGCTTTTTTTCAGAGAATATGAATGATTAAAAATAAATAAATAAAATAAAATCAACTCATGGTTAGTGTTTGGGTGAAGCTGTTTATTGTCAACCAACTGTTTATTCTCTTTTTAAATCATAATGACAACCAAAAAAATCCAAATGTTTAAATACCCCAATACTTAATATCATGTATCGCCCCCTTTAACATTAATTACAGCTTGACGTCTTTTGTGGTAGTTGTGGATGAGGCTCATCTCAGATGTTAAATTTGCCCATTCTTCTTGGCAAAAAGCCTCCAGTTCCTGTAAGTTCCTGGGCTTACATGAACTGCAGGCTTAAAATCTCCCCAGAGTGATTCAATGATCTTGAGGTCAGGAGACTGAAATGGCCACTCCATAACCATCACGTTCTTCTGCTGTAGACAATGACTGGTTAATTTGATCTCATGTTATATATTGTCCTATGCGAAGCTTTCGGTCTGATAAGTGCAAATTTACCTCCAGTATTTTCAGATAGCGTGCTGCTTTCATCTTTTTTTCAACTTTGTAACTCGCACATTACCAAAACATCAGTGATTTCTTTTCATCATAGACCATGTTGACACCTCTCCAAACGTAACGTTTATGGTTGTGGTAAAAAAGTTAGGCTTTTGTCTCATCACTTTAAATTCCCTTCTTCCAGAGGTTTTGAGGCTTGTCTCTGTCCTGTTTGGCGTATCGTAAGTGAGATACTTTGTGGCATTTGCGCAGTAATGGCTTTCTTAGCAACTCAACCATGCAGCCACTTTTTTCTCCAAGTGCCTCCCTATTGTGCATCATGTATTTCAAGTGATGTTATTTGTAGGTTTTTCTTTGCATCCCGACCAGTTGTGGCCAATATTTTAGTTGGTCTACCTGACTGTGGTTTGGTTTTTACAAAGCCCATGATTTTCCATTTGTTAATAACAGTTTGAACACTGCTGACTGCCATTATGAATTACTTAGATTTTTTTTGTATCCCTTTCCAGTTTAATACAGTTTAACTACCATTTTCCAAAGATCCATTGACAATTCTTTTACTTTTCCCATGACTGACAATCCAAAATCGTCAGCGGCTGGATGAAAGACACAAAAGTCTGTCTGGATCCCATAAACTTACTCAGCTTTCATGCACACACACTGATTACAAGCAAACAGGGCACAAGTGAGGATGTTACCTTTAGTAGCCAATCAAACCCATTTGTGTCAACTTCTGTGCATATTATCATACCAAAATAAATAGGGTATGTAAATTTTTAATCAGGTTCATTTGTATGTTTTTGGTTACTCATTATGATTTACAAAGCAAAAAAGTCATTTGACAATAAATGGCTTCACCCAACCACTAACTAATTTATTTACTTACATGTGTATACTGGAATCTAATAGTCATATTGCTGTCTTTCATGCTTTTCTTTAATTACCAGTAAACTAATTGTTCAATATGTAAATGCTCGCCATTAAACTTGCCATCTGCATCTGTTGCTATTTCAAGACTTGATTATTTGATTTTAAGTTAATGTGTAAATGCACTAATGAAGAGTGGCACAGCTGGACGTTAGATGTTAATTGTGGTGCTAATAGGTAATACAAATATAACTGCTAGACTCTTGGTCAAAGCAAAATCAATATGAAGAGGTATTGGTGATTCACAGTGAAAAAATATTTAAATTTTTGTTTATAAATACCTTTTCACACAAGTCCTCAGACATTAAAAATAAAGCAAAAGTGCTTTACAGAGTCCTTTAGCTATTGATAAAAATGTGCCAGTATTCTTTTTTGTTGTGGCAAAATAAATGTGAAAAGTTTTTTATTGATAGAATGAGAATGGACAGCTACAATAGGTTTTAATAAAAAAATAAATGCAATTAAATTGTGATCTTTAGAAAATGTTTCTGGAGGTGTTTAGGGCTAAATTTAATATGACTCCACCTGGTTCTTAATGCTCATTAAACTGGACTTGGCAATGTTCAAAAGCCCTTTGGTTTGAGTCTGGGCTTCAAGTACCATCAAGTCAGGCACATTGTGTACAAAGACAATTCAAGAGCAATGTAACCTTCTCCACAAGTGATTAACCAGCGAAGATCACATCAAGAACAAAGTGACAGGGATTAAAAAGCCTGAGAGAAATCCATCAAACACAAATGTGCAGAAATCCACTAAGCACTGACTGAAGAACAGGTAACCTAACACAAACTAAGCTACTGATTTGACATTTGCAAAGTAAAGCAATAACATTAACATTTGGTCATTTAGCACATGCTTTTATTCAAAGCGACTTACAATTACCTGAACTTGGTTCGGGTCAGAACAAAAGGTTGGCCATACAACACCCAAAAATGAGGGTTTAAGGACCTTGCCAGCGGACCCAAATTGGGAACTTCAATTGGTCTGGGATTTCACCTCACAACCGTCATATTAATAATCCAACATCCTAACCACTGAGCTGCCACACAATAAGGTAAATGTGTTTAATAACCTGTACAGTGGATGGACATAATGATAAAAATAAACTTTAACAATATTATTGGTCTCTGTTCTGGTCATACCAGCAAAACACAAAATTACATACCACCAAGGTAATGGCACGGTGTGCTGAGAATGATAGTGATAAAGTGATCTTTTTTGCCTACTGTGCTTATACACAGAGGAATTTGTCCTCCACATTTAACCCATCTGTACAGTGAAACACACATATATACACTCACCGAGTGATGATAGCACACGTGCCTACAGAAATTGGGCTTAGTTAAATTGCCCAAGGGCACTTTTTACAGTTGACTTGCCCAAGGGCCATAGTACTTAATGGGACCAGGAATCGAACCTGGGAACTTCAGATTGCAATGCTGGTTTCTTAACCACACGCCAGTGCCTGCCCCAGATGGAACCTCTCAGCGCTGGTTCCCAGTTTGAATTCCAATGTTTCCTTGTTCTCCCCATGCTCTTGTGGGTTTCTTCTGGGTTCTCGAGTTTCTCCCACAGTCCAAAAACATGGATTCAAAGTAAATTGTTTGCTCCAAATTGCCCCTATATTCTGTGTATGTGAGTGTGTCCAGTGATGGATTGCCACCAAATCTTATTGAAAATCAAGCGAAATATAATGAATGAATGAATGAATGAATGAATGAATGAATAAATAAAGACCTTTTCCAATCTGATGAGCATCAATAGTGTTGCTGTTGAGAACCTTAAACTGTCCTTTGTTTGTGCCATGACACTTTTACAAACATGATGTAATGATTAAGTTTTGATAGATTTTTTAATCAATAAATAACACTTTCTGATAATCCTACTATTAAAAATTATCTGACAATTCTAAAGAATCACACATTTTCCACTCACAATAAATTCAATTCTACAACAAATCTAATATATGCAATGCAGCTACAATAATTCTTTAATGCATTATTGTTTGATTTGGTTCTCACTATATAGTTTAATGACTTGTTTATTAATCTGATATATTTTTAGGTCAAATGTTCAAGCGTTATTTGATGTGTATTCCAGCTGAACTCATTAGCAGTATGTACTTAGCAAAGTGACATTTGTAGAGGGGCATGATGAACTCAACAGCTGTAACATTGTGACAGGGAGAATAGCAAAGACAGCAGATAACAGGACAGATATCCGCTGTGGAAATTAGCAAGCTAGTTGGCTATGTAATCTATCATCATGTTGTGTCCTTAAAATACACTGTAAATAAAATTTCCATCTGTTCCTTATTTACAAGACAGATAGGCTTGTTCAAGTAATGAGTTTATTAGTCAATGGGCATGTAGGCATGAAAAAAAACCCGGAATAATCTTATACAGTTAGTCAACGATAATAATAATAATAATAATAATAATAATAATAATAATAATAATAATAATAATAATAATAATAATAAAATTATTATTATTAGAAGTAGTAATAGTAGTATAATCGTAATTGTGGTTATCATTGAATTAACATCCAACATAAAAACACAGCACTGAGTTATATTGAATTAAAATGCTCACTGGTGAGGTCACATATTATCAGGTTTTAGGATATTTGAAAGGCCACAATGTGTTAAACACGTCCGGCTCTCAGGTTTGAATTCTGATCTGGGTGAGTTTCCGTGTTCTTACTGTGTCCATGTGGGTTTCTCTAGGTTCTTCAGTTCTCTCTCATAGTCTAAAAACATGAGTTCAAGGTGAAGTGGCTACTCTAAATTGCCTTTATCTAAATTACCCCATATATTGTCTGGGTGAGTGTGTGCCCAACAACGTATTAGCGTCCTGTCCTGGGTGTATCTGCTCAGCACCTTAAACATTCTCTCATTGATTGCCATGCAGAACCCCCCCAACCCCAGGAACCGTAGTATTAAGTCGTCAATATAATAGCATATTTTACCTCAGTTAAACGTAAAAAAAAAAAAGACATCCCGACAAGTTAAAACATTACCAAGTCATTATTATTAATGATACATAAGTATTAACACCTTTGATCTGTTAAGATTCTGTAACTACAATAAACTTAATTATGCTGTTTGTGCTGTTTAAGTATTAAGTTTATTCTTTTTTTTTTTAACATTGGTGGGTAATTTTAATTTTACACACTTTATTTGACCTACAACCATAATAATGTAATTAGAAAAAGTCACAGACCACTGTGCCTTGCTACACTGCGGTGATTTTCATTTAAAGCTCAGGAGTGTTGCTGCTCTATATTCTTCTGATGAATTAAATCAAATGTTTTTTCACTTCATAAACTGAGCTCCTCTTATTATCTTGTACTGTACTTGCTGACCAGCTTTCATGTGACCTCCCTTTTACCCCATGAGGGTATTTTGTATATTTAATATTACCAATCAGGTTCTCGTTGTATTTGGTTTTAAATTCTTTGCATTTTTCTTTTACTCTATAGACATAAGCTTTGTATACAAAATTTGGATGGTTAGTTTACATGCTTGTTATTGACTTAAACTACTGTAATTTTTTTTTTTTTTGACAAAGTAAAATAGACATGAACATGTGTGTCTTATAAAGAAATGTCTGTAAGATTACTTAAAGACCATCAAGTGTTAAAATGCTAGTTTACCAATACACTTGCAACACGGCTGGTTTCTCTTTAAACAATGAACTACCGATTGTAAACCTCTGCCGTAGTTCATTTTTGGAGGAACACTTAGCCTAGTGCCCGATTGGACATGGAGAGATTAGCATGTCTTTTAGTCTGAATGTGGCTTCATAAGAATTGAATATTTAGACAAATTCTGTGCCCTAGTTAGATTTTAGCAAGCACTGCAGGCTTAAAGTGGCCTCTAATCAAAGAAATTGAATTGAACTGCACAAGCAACCATGAAATAACAGACTGGGCAACTAAAATTGAGTAGTACACAAAGTATATTTGCCAAATGCAGCTTGAAGATGAATTTGTCTAACAGTTCAATACATTAAGTAAATAAAGATGTTTTGTTTTGCCACTTTGTTTTTACATATGTTTACTTTTTGACAGTTTAGTCTAATGAATGGTTTTAATGTGCAATGTGTTTGCACATTTTATATTAGCTATAATACCACCTGTCTCAAATCACAAATACAATCAGGCTGAAACCATCAAGAAAATAATTAGTATTCCAGTAGTTCATAATAGATCAAATTATATAGTTTTGACCTTCAAGCCTAAAAAAGACATAAAAGCATCTAAATAAAAATAAAAAAAATTTAATGTAAATGATGATGATGATCATCATCATCATTATTATTATTATTATTATTATTATAATAACAATAATGATAATAATAATAATAATAATAATAATAATAATAATAATAATAACCTATATAAAAGTATTTTGAGAAATTAGACCAGCATTCAGTTGCCTACTACATAGTGAGCAAAATGGCTAGGAATCAAGTAGTAGCTTTATTTTTTTTTCTTTCTTTTTACTTCATTATAAATAACCAACTGAATTGAAAGCCATTTTGAAGTCAGCAGCAGCTGTACATGGCACTATGCCATTATTTAATTGGAACTGGACATGATAAATGATTTACAAAATTAAGTTTCTCTACTGAATAATAATAAAAAAAAACATTTTATATATGTTTCATCAAATATCAATTTCTAATTTTTAATAAATGAATCAAACTACTATGGTGAGCTCTTATGTCAAGTGATGTTTGTACTAGACACATCTGGTCTGATGTTGCTTGACTACATACTTGTGTAAGTAAAAAGCTTGCTGCTTTACAGGGTGAACAGTACCTACTAAAGCACATGTAGTACATACAATTTGAAATGCAGTTTAGATTTAGTCCAATATTTTCTTTTCCTGTTTTAAAAATATTTTTTAAATACATTAAAAGACAAAAAATACATATAGTGTTAAATAGCTTTCAGATGCTAATAGTTAATTGCTACATAATTTGTTATTAAGAACGTTTGCATTAAAAAAAATAAGAAATAAAAAAAGTATGTAAATGGGCTACTGCACTGTTTTTATACTTTGAATCTGTTGTAGTGGAACTGATTTGAGATCTATGACCTCAACTTAACAAGGTTAATTTTGTCTGACTGAAAAGATTGGGGAGTGTTGCCTTATCTTCAGTTACTATCAGTGTGGAGGGTGATAAATGTCACTTTACAGAAGTCAGGCCTGTCATATTTCTGAAAAGTCTGTTCATCAATTCACTTTGTCATGTGTCTTTGAACAACAGTGATGCGTTTCACACCAGTTTTCTGTTAACCACTGGTGAGACTTGTGGTCAGTTACTTTCGCTGAATTCACGATCAGTCCAATTATTGACCCAGATAAAACCAGACAGTTTCTATCTAAGGCAGTTTTATTTTAAAACAGGGTTGCATTTTTAGCTCCCTTATATATTATCCAAACTTCCCTAAACAAAACCGTTTAAAACTATTATACTAATAAGGGGTGCTATACGTCTAAATTTGCCGTGCACAAGAAGTTTCTGTATAATTCAATTTAATTTCTGAGTTGCTCTGATGAATAACGTGTTTATGTACACCAGTGATCTATAAGCAGTCATGAAAAAAAAAACACAAAACAAACAACACAACCTCTAAAATACAATGTTGAAATGTCATATTGATTTACTATATACTCCCTCAAGAGGAGATAGTTCTAGCTTTAATACATTTAAATACTTTGTTTTAGAATTTGCTCAAAGCATTTCTATAATTGTCTTTTATGTATTTTGAATTAGCCGCTTAATGACATTGGGGGAAAAGGGACAAAATAAGTATGCTATTAAAAGTTTTCATGCATTAAAACATAACTTATTCAGATTATGTACCAGCATTCTAAATAGGCTAATCATTAAAAGGCAGTGTTATATTTCTCACTCCCACGTGTGTCCGATTAAAGCTTAAATCACATTTGTTTTACTATTTAGTGCACTAAAATGCCAGTACTGTTCACACTTACTATGCACAGGATAGGAAGGGTACTTGCACCTCAGAATGAATATTTATACAGAATTTGTACTGTAATTTGACACCTATTAAGACATTTTTTTGTTAGGGGGAAAAAACAATGATATAGTTTCTGAATTTTTTCTGAGTTAAAACATTAGTCATGTTTCTAAATGATTGTTTTTTTGTTTTGTTTTTTAATTATTTGAAGTTGTAAAACCCTGCATCGTTTTTGTTATTTTGACCATTTCTGCAAATAAATACAAAATTTTTGCTTGGAATTTCAGAGATCTAGTGTCAGAAGTTTATAGAATAAAAGAAAAATGTTCATTTTCCTCAAACATGTACCTATAATGAGTAAAAATCTGAAAAAAAATGATAATTTTGCAGTGGTCTCTTATTTTTTTCCAGATTTGTATATAATAATCATCATATCTGGACTTCATTAAGCTCCTCATAAAATGTGTTGTTAAATAACATGAAAGTAAGTTATGCCTTTCTAATAATCAAATAATGCTGTAATCATAGCTGCACTGCTAATGGAATCCTACCAATTTGCATGTAATTTTAGTTTACCATTAGTGTAAGTATGATGCCTGTAACGTGCAATTATTTGTTTATTGTCTGGCTTTGATTTGACTCAGCAGCAGAGCTCAGATAGCTTGTTTGATTAAACTGATTTATATTGTGGTCTGTGATCTTAGCTTTTAATTTTCTGTCTTTAGATATCTTCATTAAAATCAGAGCTGTTCATCTGCCAGTTATTATGAATACAACTTAAACCCACACTTTGGTCACCATAAAATTTCAAATAAATCTATAAGTCAAAAATATTTAGATTTTTGTTGTTGTTGTTGTTGTTTTTAGACATTTCTCAACTTTATTTTTCAGTATTCTCCTTATAGCTGTTTGTTTTAGTCAAATTTCAGTAAGACAGGCTTGACTTTTGAGTCTATGCTGTGATTTAACTGAGCTGTTTTCTATGTGGAATCATGGTGCATGCTGTGCATATAATGCCAAACTACTAATACTTGTAGATGCAGGTCAAATAGGATTAAATGAACTGGAGATGCTGCTGTGCAGTTTGCTTTATTCTCTGCCTAGTTCTAACAAGGTGAGCACTGAAGAAGTCAGTCTCTTTCCACAATGCTAAAATCTGGTAAACACTGCTATCTCATTGCTTAGTTTTTATTGTTAGCGAATGAAGAGTTCTTTAGTTCACTGTTAAATGCATGCTTGACATCAGGGTTAAAGTGTTATTCTGATTGATATATTGATATATTGATTGATTGGTAATAAAAGGCACTTGTGTGTAAATTGTCATCACCTTCAAGTTAAGGGTTTGCTTTTCCTTACTTATGTCTCTCATTCCTTCTGTTTTTAATGCTTTACCGTTTTTGTATATGTTTGTGGTATAACAAAAAGATACAACATAAAAGTAATATGTTGGCTTACTTCAAGATGGTCTGTTTAAAATATACAGGTAATTATGTATATGTATATACAGTATAGGGAACCATGTCTAAATACAATTAAAGTCAAAAGATCTTATGGACAGTTGACATCAGTTGCCTGTTTCTCTCGTGCATGTTTGTGCAGTTGCAGAGACCATATTTCACAGCACCAGTAAACTCGAAGTGGCCAAATGACAAATGTGTCTTCATATGTGTTTTGGTTTAAATTTGTATTTACCATAACATAATAATAACATAATGATTTGTAAACAATAGAAGATATGTTATTGTATTACAATAAAGCAATAAGGTACGTGAATGCATTATTGTTAATAAATCACAGGAAAGAGGCACAACACGACACTCCAATCTACAGACCATGCCCATCACGCCCCGTGACACATCTCCCCACCGCCTGTTCCCCGGCCGGGTTCCGTCTGGCCTGAGCCCCCCGCCCCCATCCCCCCTGCCGAGAGAGGAAGTCCACTTGACACTTGAGGGGCTGAAGTGCTAAATACCAACGCATGATCCTGTCATTGGTATCCTTCATGCGATAGAGCCACTGGAGGAGCTGACGGGGAGCCTTTTCCCCTTCTAGGGCTGCACATGTCTCCTCCCCCTCCTTCGCGGTGCGAGATATATCCGTGTTTAAAACTTTCATCAATTCCACAAACCCGGCCAATCGATCCAAACGGATGGGCAAGTCGGGGGCTAACTGCAGCCTCCCCGAAACTTTAGGATGACCAGACTCACTGGGTATCTGTGAACATCACCGTGCACACATTTGGCCCGCGCTGTTCCCGTGCTGCCGTCATTCATTCCACCCCCCCCCCCCACAAAGAACTACACTTTGGTGGATTGCAGTCTGACTACACCCCGAACGAGTAATGACTTTGGAGTTTATATGTTTCAAAACATAAATATGGGGCATAAAAATTGTGAGAGTTGTGACTACAGTGTCCACAAGGTTGCCTTCTTGCGTGAATTTATTAGTAGGTTTTCCGAGGACAGGCTATGTAAGTACTAACGAAAACCCCAAACCATGTGAGTTGTTGTGTTTGATGCCAATACCAAACAAACAATTAAACGTAGAAAAGCAAGAACCCCTTTTCCTAAGAATAGAGTAGGTAATTATGGTGCCAAGTTTCAGACCTGTATAGGTACTCGTAATGTGACACTAGAAGGGTCTTGCTTTTAATGGCGAAATCGAATAAACCATCACATGTTGGAAGGTGAGAAGTACATAGTTTTTTCAAGAATCAAGGGGAATCACAATGCCAACTTTCAGTCCTGTAGGTACTCGGAAAGTGGGGGAATTAGTGAGGAGTCAGTGAGGCATTTATAGGTTTAGATTATTTTTCTTTTTAATTAAAATACCTGCCTTGAAACTATTTTTTTTTTACTTTAGATAATTTGTTGAGAAAAGTTTTCGTCTTATATTTTTGAAATGTTACTTGAATAGTCAGTGTTGTAGGTTTTGGATAACCACTGACCTAACTACATTAGGCAAAACACCACAGGAGACCTTATTAAGTAATGAAGTTTAATAAAAACAACCATTGTAAAAGCAATTTCTAAGTCCATCAGTGCATGTGCCATTCCTACTATGCAGGCAATACACTGGAAAGCAGATGACCTGAGGATGCATACCACTTCAACCAGCATGCTGCTATGTTTCACCTGCTTTAGATGGTATGCACCCCTGCTGTAAATTAATACAAGGAAAAAAAATAAACAAAAGGGCACACACCAGAACTGATGCAATGAGGCCAGTGCTGTGATGAAATAGTATAGAGTCTCAGATGCTAGGGGCCAGATCCACCTCAGTCATAACCAGCACTGCCTGTGAGCACATCAGCTGACATGATGGTATGCATTATAAAACATTTACATTTAGTCATTCAGCAGACGCTTTTACAAATGAGATAACACAATTCATTAGTTAGGAAACAAACAGCTAAACTACAGTACCATCAACCCTGCGCATTACTCGATCTGGCTTTTTATTTATTTATAGCAAGTGTCTGTGGAAGAGGTGTGTTTTGAGAAGTTTCTTAAAAATGTCGAGTGACAGCCTTGCGGATGTTGATGGGAAGGTCATTGGCATTCTAATTAATTATACAAATTAACCCTGAGAGGCACACCTGAAAAGGGAGGGAGGGAGTGGTAGCTCAGTGGTTAGGGTGTTGGACTATCAATCTGAAGGTTGGGGGTTCAAATCCCAGGTCCACTGAAATTACCAATGTGGGTTCTTGAGCAAGACCCTTAACCCTCATTGC
>JAOUQT010030639.1:0-11443 GCA_025769995.1 Xyliphius kryptos
CACTGATTGTGAATCAATTTCACTTGCTGTTGTGCAAATGGAACAGACAACAGGTAGAAATTAGAGGCACTTAGCAAAACAACCTTTATGAAGGAGTGGTTCTCCAGACCTTTTCTCTGTTCTCATCTTTTATGGCTGATGTTTTTGTCATTTTTGCATTTTGTAGTTCTCTTACCATAGAGGTAGCATAAGGGGGTGTCTACAGCACACAGAAGTTGCTCAGGTAGTGCATCATATTCAGTATGGCACATCAATGCAGCCTGTGGCAGGAAGGTTTGCTGTGTCTGTCAGCACATTGTCCATAGCATGGAGCAGACACCAGGAGACAGGCCACATGGAGCAGACACCAGGAGACAGGCTAGTAAACCACAATACATGGAGAAGGGCGTAGGAGAGAACATCTGCCGCCTCATCAGTAGCATGCTGGGGCGTTGTAAAGTAGGGAGGTCATACAGACACGTGGAGGCTGCCACACACACTACTGGGCTTCATTTTAACTTGTCTTGGAGAATTTTCACTGAAGCTGGATAAGCCTGTCATTTGATTTTGAGTATGATTCCAAATCCAGACCTCCATGGGCTAATAATTTTGATTTACTTTTTGATCATTTTTATGTTATTTTGATCTCAAAGCATTTCACTATGTACTAAATAAAGATTAAACTGAAGAATTGTATTCATTGAGATCTAGCATGTATTATTTTAGTTCTCCCTTTTTTGAGCAGTGTATAAAGCTGGTGTATTCAGTTTTATTATTGACAAAACACAAAAGGTTCAAGGCTGTTAAACTGTGAAGGGACATGTGATTCAATGTGAGTCTTTTTTTCTTTTCTATTTTTAGATTTATCGGACCATGTGTAATCCTAATGTGACTGGTTTTGGCATAAGAATTAATATTAATTACATTATAACATACTATTTGATCTTGTTTTGTTCTTTGCACACTGCAATGTTTGGTCACAGTCTTATTAGTTTGGAACCTAATTTTTATGTATGTCAAGTTATGTTTTATGTTATATGTTTTATGTTATGTTATGTTGATCGCTTGCACTGAACAATCTCTCTTTAAGTTTAGCTATTCCACCAAGACATCTTTTCATTTTGTAGTTGATAGTCTTTACCATGGCAGTTTTTAGACACTTCAGTCCTCATTCTACTTGACCTTTCTGCTGATTTCAACAGTCCAAATTTTCTCATTTTCTTTTGCATGCTTTATGAATTAGGGAATTACGAATGTAAATTGTAACACTTTTTATGACATACTGTAGCAACTGCTTTATTGATTTGGCTTGGGAACTAGACTCAGCCAGGTATCTGCTTTTTTACACATCACATTGGTAACAATTTCTGTAGCACTATAACAAAGACTATACGATGAGCGTGGTACTCACCATTACATCATTTGGCTAATGACAATTACAATGTGTTTCAAATTAATATTCTGGTTGTTTTTTATTACTTGCAAATTAATGCAAGCTGGAAATTAACATGCATCACATTGTTCCTTAATATGTCTAATTTTAAATACACATGGTTCTGGTACTAAAATCGCTATTATTTTGGTAAGCAAAGCTTTGTCTAGTTTAACAGTCAAACAAACAACCTCCTATTATTTCACCAGAAAGAGCAATAGGCCCATTATGACAGCACTCACAGCCACTTGGAAGTGTAAAGATCAGGCACAAACAAGCACAAAAGGAAATTATGACTCAGCCTTCAATGTTCTTATTGTTTTAGATTTTGTAAAGATGTGAAAATCTGCCACTATTAAACATGGTTAGTCTGAATAGACTAATATAAAGCTGAATGCTTTACTGTGCATTTAGTTTTATTATAATTTTGCACTTTAAATATTATCCAATAAGTAATACAAATAAAAGATGAAGTTTAATGAGCTCAATAATACTTTATCTCAAAAATACACACAATACCTGCTTTTGTATGAAAATGCATGTCTGATTCTAACAGTTTCTTGTGGTCTTTTCTATTTATGTATGTAAATCTTGGTATCTTGGTTGTTATAGGTGTAGATATGCCAAAACAATACAGCTGTGAGGCTCGCAATGCCAAAGGTCTTACTGTTTCCAGAGAAGCTCGAGTTAACATTAAAGGTACCTCAGACGATGTACTTAAATATAAATTGATATACTTCATTAACTTGATTTATTGGTGAACTACAAAACTGAGAATATTTTAACAGTTTGTTAAGTTCAGCATATTTTCAAACTATATTTTTTAAAGATCTTCCATTAAAGGTGACCAAGGTTTCTGTAATCATTCGTGAAGCTAATAAACTCACATTAAGCTGGATTCCTGGACATGATGGCTTTTCACCTCTGAGGATCTGCTATGTAATGGTAAAAATGAATTTACATTTGCTAAAAAAAACTTGTAACATTTCAGATATAAATAACTAATTGGGTTTTAAAAGTGATAATGTAATGAATAAGACATTTTCTTGGTATAGGTAAGAGAGCTGAGCAGGGAATTGGGCAACCCCACTAAGGTACACACAGTGAATGTACCTCCATTCACTTATGAGATCACTGACCTAAAGGCCATGACTTGCTATAACATGAGTGTATCCTGTTCCAATGAAATTGGCCGTTCACCTCCCAGCAAATGGATCCAAAGCAACACCACAGAAGGCAGTAAGTTCCTTGCTCTTTAATTAAATGAGAGGTTTGGTATTTTTTAAGTTGGTCCCTATCTCTCTAGTTTTGCCAAAATTGTATTGTATGTTCTAAATTCCTACATAGAATGAACACATACAGACATAGACTTAAAAATATTAAGTCATATAAGTCAATAATTATTCAACTGTTTCTACAGACACTGTTTTACGTTTGTCTTTCTTCTTTCTGAGATATATCAGGTATAATTAAATAATGCTTAGTTAATTAAACAAAAACAAAACAAAAATAACCAAAGCGAAATCCATTCAGGAGGGTACTAGCCACTCTTGACAATAAGACAATAATAGCATAGTTTTACAATACCAGTGTCTCTTTAACACATTTTAGAGCGTAATGTAGGAACAATTTTATTGTTTTATAACACATGCTTATATAGTCACATCTTTAGTACTTTCAGATAATATAAACGTATGGGAATAGGAATAGGAGTGGTGTTAAGGAAATAAGCCTTTCCTCCAGGGTGTGTCCACTTTTCATTTCCTTAGTATTCCTTGAGGGCTAACATCACAACTCGCTTTCATATAGCAAACAAAAGTAAAAACACACCATTTTTTTTTTTTCTCAAATTTTTTTTGTACACAAAAGGTCTTATCTGACAAAATTTTTACAATTTTTTTTAAATCTCTATTAGTGAATACCTTTGCTTTGCCAGGATAGTCCATCCACCTCACATGTGTGGCATGTTTAGCATGATTATTGCACAGGTTACAATTAAAGCCCACTTTTTAAATTACGACTATGAACTGCAGTTAGGTGGTAACCCCGATGAACACTGCAATTGCCAATTTCATGCTTTAAAAAACTTTGACACAGTTATGTGTGATCAAACTTATTAAAACACATTTTAGAGTGACCTTTTATGGTGATCAATCAGCTTGTGTAAAATACATGCTATATAATCAGCATCTTGATGCACCACATCTGTGAGGTGGATGGATTAGCTAAAGATAGTTTGATGAGGAAATTCTAAATTAGTAGTTTCATGGTACAATTATTATTACATTTTTTTTTTTTTGATCGCAAATCTTTTAAATGTTACAATTTGATTAAAGGATTACTTTAGTGACTAAATTAAACCATTAAATGTGAAATGTAAACCATGTTTTTCAACCATTTTAGTACCCGCAGTGGCACCTCAGAATGTGTCTGTTCATATAAACAAATCCATGCTACTTGTACACTGGGAGGCTTTACCCCCTGAAAAGACAAATGGAATACTTCAAGGATATGATGTTATTATTAACAATGGAAAAAACACATGGAAGGTTAGTAACTAAATTATTTTTTATATTTTCTGAGCAAGTATTTAAGGATCTTATAATCCCGTTAGTCATTACATGACAGTTTGTCTGATACTTTAAAATACACTGCTCAAAAAAAATTACAGGGAATACTAAATAAATACATCATTAACATCCTAGATCTAAAAAAAATAAAATATTTTAGGTGAAAATCTTAATTTAGTAGATATTTGAGAACAAAATAACATCAAAATGTAAATCAAAATTATTATCTCTGTCTGGATTTGGAATCATACTCAAACTCAAAGTGGAAAATCAAATGACAGGCTGATCCAACTTCAGTGGAAATTCCTCAAGACAAGTTAAAATGAAGCTCAGTAGTGTATGTTCTCCACGTGCCTATATGACTTCCCTACTGTACATCGCCTCAGCATGCTACTGATGAGGCGGTGGATGTTCTTTCCTACGGCCCCCTCCATGTCTCCTGGTGTACTGGCCTGTCTCCTGGTATCAGAAGTTTGATTGACTTGGAGTTACATTGTGTTGTTTAAGTGTTCCCTTAATTTTTTTTTGTTTGTTGAGCAGTGTAGTTTTAATCACATTATAGAGATTTAGTTCTTGTCTGCAAAATGTTCACCACAAAGTCACCAAATGCAAAAAATATTATTTCCATATTCACTATGCCTATTGGTTACAGGCTTTAATAAAACATTTCTTTTACTTGTTATATAAATGTGTATAGGAAAATGTAAGGTTACTTTCACAAGTGCAAACAGAACCTCTGTATAGTAAATGTTATTTGCTTTTGTAGTTATAAAAGGGCAAACATATGTAAACATAGTTCATGAATTCATTTACCAATTTTCCTTGCGTGAACATTAGAAACGGGTATGGAATGGAATTGGGAAGTTCCCAAAAAACTTTGTGATACAATGTTATTGACAATGCGAATTATTGCAAGGTTATAGTCGAATTGCTTCTTTATAGGCAAGTCATGTCCTGCGGTTGCAAAGTTAGAAATGGGTCTATGTACATGGCCATAAGTTAAGTGTATTTAGAATCATTGCTGGACTACAGTTTTGATGATTATTAGCACACTTTTTTTGGAATGTGTTTTGTGAAAGAAAATTGCTCGATGTTTAAAGATAAAAAATGTTACACACTGCATATCCGTCATGCATTTGTTTTTTAATAAGTTATCATATCTCATACCTTTGCAAAGTATAGTCAAAACACATTTACACCTAGTTTGACATGTTTTAATAAAGTACAATTTTAACTCATTTAATAACATGCCTTTAGAATGTGGCAGAAAACCCACAAAGCTATGGAAATTATAACACCTTGGCAGTTTTCTTTTCCTGTTTTAATACTGGCAGTGACAATATAACAATACAGAAATTTTTTTATGACCGATTTTTAGTGACTGAGGAGAACATCGATAAACATCGATCAGAAGCAAATCAATGTATCAGTTACCAGTAGGCATGGAACAGGGTATAACACACCAATACAGCCAATGAAACCATTATAACCAATACAGAAAGGACAGCTTCTTACTGTTGCCACAGAATGGATGAAGGTACAGACATAAAATTGTTCTGAAACTAAAGTACCAAATTCTGAACATTCCATTATCATTAAGTCCAGTGGTGGCCCATCCGGGCCTGAATCACAGGCTGATGTATTATTTTTAAATAATTTCAAATGATCCTTTTGGCTTTCTTTCATAAAATGTTCCTTAGTTGCACAGCTGTCTGCTTACGCCTTTAGAATGAATTTTGCAGCCAGGTAGCATTACATAAGTGTAGAGGGACATCTGTTGCATCAACCAATGGATTTTAAATCATTGATAATAGAGCCTTCTAGACGACCTTTGATATGTCAGCATATTCATACCCTTTAATTGAAAAGGGCTTTTGATGAGCACACATTTACAGCCTATTAAAATTCATTACAGAAATACAACTTAAGACTTCTTAATGGAACTAATTAAACTTTTGTAAGGAATAAAGACAAATGGATTTTGTGTACAAATGATCAGGATTTAGGGCTGGCACGGTGGCTTAGTGGTTTAGATTAGATTAGATTAAGAAGAGCCAGAACATTTTTAGAACTACGTTTGTGACAGTCTCATATGACTATCGTGAACATGAATTGAGTTTTGGCCGAGTCAGAAGTGATGGTGAACCTTTCCAATTAGACAAACATAGTCTTCATGGAAGTGTCATAATTTTTTTAAAAGATTTTGTCATAGTTTGTCTTTGAAGTTTTAGTATGTGACTGTGTATATGACACATAAAAGCCACAAAATATTCTGCTGCGAACTGATGGCATGAAAATTAAACAAAATTTTCTGTTTTAATGAAAAAAGAAAAACATTTTTTTTTTATACAAACAGTGCTCAAACTGCAAAGCACTTGTAGATAAAACTACCAGTGGCATTGACACAAACGTACAGATGAAGCGAAAGTTGATTTTACTTTTTAGTGTTGCAAAAGTATGAACTATATATAATATAATATATATATATATACTACATGTTAAATCTACTCATTTATAGTTGTATTCTATAAACAACCATTAATTTTTCAGTTTGATTATAAAAGTGATTTACAAACTGTACTGTTAAAAGCACAATATTGATTAAAAAAAGTGATTTTTTAAGCTATCATCTGTATATAAAGGTCTACTGTCAGCAGGTTTATCAAAAAAAAAAGAAGAAACAGGAGTTTAAATGTGACTGTGACAAGCTTTTTTGTCACATGCGACAAGCTTTTTTGTCACATTGTCTCTTGCTTTTCCGTAATGATGTGCACTAAAGAATGGTATCTATTCCTCTTTTTGCCACATTGTAAACACACTTTGGACTCCTCTTGTGACTTCAATCTGTCTATCTTCATATGTGAAATGTCACTGTTGTACACTGCGTTTGTGATGTGGATGTTTTGATTGTTTTGAGTTCTCAATTTGGTAGTAGACAGGAAATACAATATTAGAAATTAGATTTTGACACATTTCTATATAAAATGCAGACATACAAGGGGCAAAGTATACTTTAGTTCTTTTACCCATAAGAGATTTACACACAGTAATAAAATTGGATGTATTTTCATGTGATTACACAAAGCTCACGAAGCGACAAACCCCCTTTTGTCTGAATTTAAATGGAACCATGTTCTTTTTTCTGTTACAGATTCATAGTATCTCTAATGAAGCTGCTGTAGTCATTCAGGTATTCAATACTACATATAGTGTTGAGGTGATGGCCTGTACACAGACAGGTTGTGGAAGAAAAAGCCCCCGTTACTGGTTGTTCGTCCCAGAGATTGGTAAGTACATGCTGCCATAAATAATCATGCTACTTTAAGTCTTTAATAATCTGTATGATATGATATCAGATTGCTTTTGTGTAAAGCTTATTTGCTGTATAAAATATTTTTGAAATGATTATTATCAATTTTAATAAACATTACCCTGATTCATTAAAAATTTTAACTAAAGCTACGCAGTACATTGGGTAAAAATACATAATTATGTACCGCCTAATGATAGTCAGGAACAAAATGCATTAAACCAACATTTTGACATTGTTGTTTAGTATTTCGTATTTATTTAGTACATATTGGATTTAAAGATGTCTTGTGATGCCATCAGTCAAAATAATAATTAAAAAATCATTATGAGTTTATTATATAAATATAATAATATATATTATACGTCTATCCGAATATTGGGCCGCATTTGTGTGTGTGTGTGTGTGTGTGTGTGTGTGTGTGTGTGTGTGTGTTTGTACCCTTGTTGTCTTCTAAATTAAACATATCTTTTTATCTGTACATTGGACCTTGTTTCTAGGCAGCCAGCTTGTGACTGTGGAGTTGACTTTTTTTTATTTTTTATTTTAAAGATTTGCCAGTAGCTCCATCTTCCAGTCCGGACATTCATGGTTCAGATATATCATATGTGGTGTTTGGAGTGGTTTGTGGCTTCTGCCTTCTGATGATTATAATGTTTGGCGCCATATGTCTGCGGAGACAGATACTAGAGACACGGCTAGGGTAAGTTTTTTGTCTTTCTCTCTTTCATTATTAGCTTATTTGGTTGCTTAAGATGCAGTATGTTAAACATATGCTAAAAATGCTAAATAAATGTTCTAAAGGTAGTACAAAATAAGTCAT
This sequence comes from Xyliphius kryptos, assembly GCA_025769995.1. Lineage (NCBI taxonomy): Eukaryota > Metazoa > Chordata > Actinopteri > Siluriformes > Aspredinidae > Xyliphius > Xyliphius kryptos. The sequence continues at coordinate 8,115 of JAOUQT010030639.1, forward strand.
TATATTCTTCAAAATATATTTGTCATTATGAGTATAAATATGTCGTGTACATAGTTAATCTGTAAAGTTACCCCATTAAAAAAAAATGTAAACATCTTGTAAAATGCAATAAAATACTTATGCTTTTATAATCTTCCTAAACTTTAACTACCAAATTTACAATATTTCCAATCATTTCACCAAACAGCTTGTTTCTATGTAATATAAACCATTTTTTAATTTGATGCATGTGACACAATCAAAGATTTAAAAAAAAAATACAATTTTGTTCACCAGTATAGGTGTCAAGATTAAAAAGAATCCAAAGGTTCAACCTTGTCAAATTGTTAAAACATTAAAAGAGAGTATTTATTTAGTCATCTACTTTATTTATGTGAGGAATTTTACTATCTACCATACAAATTGTGAAAAGATTAAGTGAATTTAAAGAAGTCTCTGTCTAGGGGAAGGCTGGAAACAACAGTGTGTCAAGCCCTCAGATTGCATTGCATGAGAAAATGTAGTGATACTTAGATATAAGCTCTTCAGTACTTTTTATAGTCACTTATTACAGTTTAATGTTGCATAAAAACAAAACCTGAAATTTTATTATGAAAGTCGTATATTAATTTAGTGCAGAAATACCAAAAAGGTCTCTGGTCAAATAAAAAAAACATTCAGTGAAAAAGAATGTATGGTGCATCATGAAGCAAAAACTGTTGAAAACTGAACAGAAAAAGTATTGTGCGAGGCTAAAATAGATACACAATTAATGCATGACTAGTTTCAAGATCATAATTAAAATAATCAATGTTCCAAACATTTTCCTTTTTTATATGTATTTCAGGTATTAAGTCTTAAAAATGTTTAAATTAATCAAATATTTTAGTCAGTGCATACGTCAAATTTCCTTTTGTTGTTTTATTTACTATTGTCCGACATGGTTGTTAATTTGGTGAAAAATTATGTCTGTTAGGTTTTTGTGATTGTTAGCAGTAGAAAAATGCTTCACACTTAAAACTAACGTTTGTGGGGCACAGATATAGACATAAGCAGACACTGACAAAGAATTTGCAGTTTCCAACTGCTGGTACCAAAGTATAAAGACAGCCTACTTCCTTCCGGTGCTAGCCATTATGGAGCCAATGACTCATTCACTGATTCCTGGTTCATATTCAGAAATTTGTAAAATGTTTCCTGACCGGATTACACTTACTAATTTCAGTTGACTAATTAAACTACAGATCTCGCTAACAAACAACTGAAATCATCTAAAATGCACTGATCAAATAACTAATGGGAACACTTAAACAACATAACGTAACTCCAAGTTAACCACACTTTTGTGAAATCAACCTGTCCAGTTAAGAAGCAAAACTTTGAATCAATTTCACTTGCTGTTGTGCAAATGGAACAGACAACCACATAAAGGAGTTGCTCTGCATGTGACCTTTTCTCTGTTCTCATCCTTCCTGGCTGATGGTTTCGTCACTTTTAACATTTTGTCAGTTCTCTCACTATAGAGGTAGCATGGGGCAGTGTCTACAACCCACAGAAGTTTCTCAGGTAGTGCAGCTTATTCAGGATAGCACATCAATGCGAGCTGTGGAAAGAAGGTTTGCTGTGTCTGTCAGCACATTGTCCAAAGCATGGAGCAGATACCAGGAGAAATGGAGGTGGACGTAGTAAAGAACATCCACCACCTCATCAGGAGCATGCCCAGGCATTGTAGGGAGGTCATATAGGGACGTGGAGGCCACACACACTACTGAGCTTCATTTTAACTTGTCTTGAAAAATTTCCACTGAAGTTAGATCAGCCTGTTATTTGATTTTGAGGATGATTCCAAATCCAGACCTCTATGGGATAATCATTTTTATGTTATTTTGTTCTCAACCTATTCCACTATCTACTAAATAAAAATTTTCAACTAAAATATTTTATTCATTGAGATCTAGGATGTGTTATTTTAGTGTTCCTTTCAATTTTTTTGAGCAGTTTACATATTATTTGTATTGTGCAACCAATTACTGTGGTAAAAAAAACCCATGTTAATATTATTAGGATGATAGATTAACACTTACAAGTGTTACACATTACAAGGGACTTTAAAAAATACATCTCTGTCCTACACAAATACTGCGTTTGACTTCCTGGGTGTTAAAAGCTAAAACAAACTAAATGCATTTTTTTTTATTTTGTCACACATAAAAAAGTTATGTTATTCAATTCACAGTACATTTAAGATTATACTTGTTGTAAGCTTGACCATGGATTAGATCATACTGCTTCATTGTACAAAATTTCCCCCTATAAAAATAAAATTAATTTGGCATTAGTAATTTTTTACTGGTTTGACATCATATTTAAAAAAAAAAAAAAAGGCTTAACTCTTTGCTTTTGTTGTTCTAGTTGTTGTTGTTATTATATTATTAGTGGTAGATTTAAATTGAGATCCTTTAATATAAACTATGATAATTATTGTAAGGATGAATGTGACTCCCTCTGTAGGAGGCTGCTTGAATCTGGAAAGAAAAGTCCACCTATTGCCGAGTACAGACCACAGAGGTCCTGCAATCGAGCTTCAATTGAATTGACATGTAAGTGCAGAGAAATTAATTATTTTAAAATCATTCAAGACTAGGATTTTACATATGCTAAATACAACCCCTGGCAAAAAGTATGGAATCACCAGTCTTGGATGAGCACTCCTTCAGACATTTTATTCTGTAGAACAAACCCAGATCAAAAACATGATGCAATAATAAGGTCATTCCAAAGTGCAACTTGTTGGCTTTCAGGAACACTCAAAGAAATAAAGACAAAACATTGTGGAAGTCAGTGAATGTTACTTTTATTGAACAAGCACAGGGCAAAAAATATGGAATCATGAAAAACAGAAAAAAAAACATTCAAAATACATCACTAGTATTTAGTTGCACCAGCTTTGGCTTTTATAACGGCTTGCACTCTTTCTTTTGATAGCAGTTGCCAGATCAGGATCAGCATTTACTTTGTTTCCCCAATGTTTTTTTATTTCTTTTAGTGTTTCTGAAAGCCAACAACTTGCACTTTGAAATTACCCTATTATTGCATCATGTTTTTAAGCATCTACAGAATGTCTAAAAGAGCGCTCATCCCAGACTGGGATTCCATACTTTTTGCCAGGGGTTGTATATGAATAAACTAAAGTAACTACATTAACCAAAATCATATATTTTTTGATCATTCAAATTATTGTTAAAAACAACACAAAAAAGAAATATGGTAAGTACTGTGACGTGGTGACGTTGGGGGGCGTGGCGGAGCCGCGGCGCTGATCAGGGTGATTGGCGCACCTGAAGCGGCTC
>JAOUQT010030644.1:0-34202 GCA_025769995.1 Xyliphius kryptos
TAGTAGAACAATTTAGGTAAAATTGAGATCCTAACAACCCAACAAAACAGAATGCAGTAGAAAAACAATTTCAACTTACATTTTGATGGCAAAGGATTCCAGAGTGTTCATGCACTGTTGCACTGAGTGTATCATGTTACTGTGATGTAGGGTTTGTGAAATGAATTCAAATGATGCTATAAAAAGTTTGGGAAATGGCTACTTTTATTTTGAAAGCACATTCTAAAAAGAGAATTTGGCCACTTCAAAAGTTTTGCTGTATTCTTTAGCTTCTGAATTATTATCAGTTATTTAAGTACCTTAATATGAAAAAGCCTTCTCTTTTGATTTAGAATGTTACACTATAATTGGAAAACTTCCAGACTGGCCCACTTTCAATAATAAAAAATGAAAAATTACGTGCAATTTACTAGTTTTAGATAATTTTCAGACTAAAAATTTTCTTATTAGGATCATTATACAATTTTGGCTTAAGCCTAAAACAGTTTTGCTCAAAAGTGTGGGCATTGTAATGAATTGTTTTTGACATTGCAACTTATCATCTGTAGTAGTTTCACATAGATAGATGTAATCATTAAAATCATACACTGCTCAAAACAATAAAGGGAAAACTAAAATAACACATCCTAGATCTCAATGAATAAAATATTTCAGCTAAAACATTTATTGTGTTGTTTAAGTGGTCCCTTTATTTTTCTGAGCTGTGCATAATACATTGTATGTACATTTGTATGAACCAAGCATTTGTAAAAAAAATTCTTAACCCAGTAAATTTTTTTATGAGTTATCATTGCACCTGCATCATTAGCAACTGTAATGTTTTTATAAAGTGAGTTTTCTGTGTATAAGTAAATACCTGATGAATGTTTTAATAAGGCTTAAATACGGCCAGTGTAAGACTTTGAATGTATGAATTACTTTTTGCAGGATCTTAGTTTTAGTTTACCTTTACATCTTTTTTACTGGGCAGCTAGAAAAGAAGAATTCCCTTAGGAGAGGGCAGGGTAAGAGTAGAGCATCTGTTACTTTGGATTTCCATTGGATTGCGACTAGCAAGGTAGCCGGCAATCCTTCCGATAGCTATTCTATAGTCTAATGTTATTTAAGATATTAACACCTCTTTAAAATGTGTTCCTGCTTTATAGAATGCTCCGATTCACATTTACATTAAACTACAAAGCTAATTTGCTAGGTCAGTTCTAATTTACTCAACATGATGGTTGTTAAATTGTGTGTGCTTCTTTCATGCATTAACTAACACATTTGCGGGTGTAGTCCATGCATCTCAAAGTTTGCCTTCATGTGCATTACTGCTTGTTACAATTAAGGGTAAGAGGGAGTATTTAATGGATTTTGTCACAGTCAAATTCTATTTATCTCGATTTTCATAAAATTGTCCGTATCTGCATTTTATTTTAACACTACATTAATGACTTACCTCCGACTATTTCTGTAATTATTCAGGTTGTTTATGTTCTTATATAATAGAAAAACAGAGGAAAATGAAGTAAAAACAGCATCCCCCTCCCTGTACCCTCACAACACCAGACATACTGTAGTATTACATACATAAATACTGTATATTAATTTAAAGCCAGGTATGCATACCCCCCCCCCCCCACACACGCATACACATTTACTTACATTCACATTTAAATAAACACCCACACACATATAAAGTAATAGAAATAAGTAACTTAATGAAATGTGTACATAAATATCTTCAAATACCGGTCCTGATCATACAATTAGAAGATCATGAAAAAGTTTTTATTAAGATTTATTTCAGAAATTCCATTTAGTAGGTGAAACAGCCGAAACCCATGTTTTGCATACATCTGTTTGTGGTGGTTCCTGCAGCTGCAGTCTACCGTTTGTGAATCTCCCCCACATTTTTGAATGGGTTTTGTTTCACAAAACTATTGCTTGTACACTTTTTCATACCACATCTTTTCCTTCCCTTCACCCCTCTATTAATGTGCTTGGACACAGAGCTCTGTAAACAGCCAGCCTCTTTAACAATGACCTTTTGTGTTGTTCCCTCCTTGTGCAAGGTGTCAACGGTCGTCTTTTGAACGACTGTCAGGTCAGCAGTCTTCTCCCTGATTTTATAGCCTACAAAATTTATATTTTTCTGATTAGCTGATTAGAGTATGGCACCAGGTGTCTTGAGTGTTGAACCGTTTCACAGTATTGTTGGTAACTTTTAAAGATTACATTTTTAGGAACATGTTGTTTCAGGAATTTATGTTTGCTGCACTCTGAATTAGTGTAAAATTATTTCACACAAATATATACAACGTACTGATGAAGCTAATCACAGTGTTTTGTTTCCAAATTATGTTATATTAACATATCAGTTGATGTTATTTTACTGAATAAAGCCATCTAAAATGTAGAAACTGATTTTACAGCTTGGGCTTGATTAAGTTGTTGGGTCATGATTAACCGCATGCCTGAAGTCGTTTTGTGTTTGGCTACATGGTTGGTGCTTACTTGTTTTTGCTCTTAGTATATAACATGTTAATAAATGTAATATCTTACTTATAGGGTATGGGTTTTTGTTTTAGGATGAACTTTCAGATGTTAATCAAGGGAGTTCTAAATCAGCAGTGCCAGTGGCCACAGCAACCTCAGATGCTTCCTTGGCTTTGGAAGTCATGTCTCAATCTGAAGAAGTAGAGGGCATAAACAAAAACCTTAACTTCAGCAGTAAGAAACCAGATGGCAAGAAGAACTTTCGCGTGCAGGAGGCAGTAGGGACAGATCCAAATGGTAAGATTTGTTAATACATTTTTTCCCTGTCATTTACTGATTGTAAAACATGCCATTAATACAATTCTTGATCAATAGAAGGCTAAACTAATTTACTACTAAAAATCATGTCTGTTACTTCCAGTCTGGTCGCTTATTGGAGTAATTTTATTACTACAGCATACAAATAAATTTTACAGGAGTTGTGGACATTTTGGGACTTTTGTATTAATTAATTAATGTGAATTAGTGTTTAGGCTCATTTGGTGAATTTTTTTTTTTAAACCAAGAACTAAAAAATGCACCCTCTGAAGTTAATCAGCTATTCAAATACTGTTGGTAACTATTCATATCACCTCTTGTCTTTAGAAACATATAAAGCTAACTTATTGATGTGGCCTGTGCAAGTGTTGCAATTGTTTCTAATAGTTTTTAGAAAGGTTTCTTTAAGTCAGGAGTGAAAATGCACCATCCCATGATTTTTGGTTATTTTTGAAATAAATTTAAATGCATAAACATTTAGAAATACTTTTTATTTTCATTTCTAAAGTGTAATTGTTTTAAAAAAAAAAAACCACAATTTTCTGCCAAAGTGGGGCAGCATTGTGGCTTAGTGGTTTTCATGTACTCCCTGTGTCTGCATGGGTTTCCTCCAGATTCTTCAGTTTCCTCCCTCTGTCCAAAAACATAGCTTTAAGGTAAATTTACTGCTCTAAATTGCCCTCACGTGTGCGTGTGTATGTCTGTGTGTGAGTGTGTGCAGATACACCCAGGATAGGGCGCCATCGCTGGGTACACACTCACGCACACAGCCACACACACAAACGCACACTATACAGGGCAATTTACAGTATTCAATTTACCGTGAATCCATGTTTTTGGAATGTGGGAGGGACCCGGAGGAAACCCATGCAGACACGGGGAGAACATGGAAACTCCACCCAGATTGGGATTCGAACCGGGTATCCCCAGTGCTGAGAGGCGAATGTGCTAAACACTAAGCCACCGTGTCGCTCTTGTTCTGTATTTCTGAATTAAAGATTTACATAATGTGCTTTTTTGCCATTTGTTCCTGAACAATTGCATATTGAATATCAAACAGCAAGAGCGATAATTAGGCAACTCGATCCAAGGCAGGTGCTACCATTTACCTGATCCGCCTCCACGTGCTTGCCTCCTGTCTGCATACTCTGCCCATCATGCCCTCGGTCCACACTGTATATTGATTAAATGATCAACAGCAACGATGACATTTTTACCATAAGAGTTAGTTTGAAAAGCTTTTAAGCTTTGGGTTGCTATGCACAAATTTGCCATGCCATTTAGACAAAAGGCTTTTTCCACTAAAAAAAAAACAGAACGATCACAGGATTTTACTTCAGCACAACTCGACCCATGTATTATTATACATTTAGTAAAAATCATTGCATCATTGGAACTAGTCATTATCGTGTCATTGGCATGGGTAAGACAGAAAGTAATGGATCAATTGTAATTAAATACCTTTTGCTGTGTCACTTCATTGGTCATCTACACTACAATAACTAATGTATTTTTTGTATAGATGTCAGTGAAAAGCCTGAACGGTCTGAGGTGCAGTCAATTATTGAGTCAACCCCAGAACTTGACATGGATCTAAGTGGCTGCAAAGGCTCCAGGTATTTCCTCATTAATCCAATCATGTACAAACGGTGCTGTTGATGATACAGCCACCTGATGTAAACCTACATTGTCAATACTTTACAAACCGGATTCCAAAAAATTTGGGACCCTAAACGAATTGTGAATAAAACCTGAATGCAACGATATTCAGTTGGCAAATGTCAATATTTTATTCGTAATAGAACATAGATGACAAATCAAAAGTTTAATCGGTGTAAATGTAACATTTTAAAGGAGAAATGTGCTGATTTAAAATTTCACAGTGTCAACAAATTCCAAAAAAGTTGGGACAAGTAGCAATAAGTGGCTGAAAAAAAGAATTTGAGCATATAACGAACAGCTGGAAGACCAATTAACACTTAAAAGTGAACTGACAACATGATTTGGGATAAAAAGAGCTTTTCAGAGTGTCAGTGTCTCTGAAGCCAAGATGGTTAGAGGATCACCAATTCCACCATTGTCGAAAGATACCAGAATGGTGTTAGCCAGCGTATAATAGCAAAGACTTTTAAGTTACCATCATAAATCGTGCATAACATCATCAAAAGATTCAGAGAATGGATTAATTAATCCATTAATGCAGAGAACTATGTTCAGGTTCTAGAACAACACATGCTCCCATCTAGACGTCATCTCTTTCAGGGAAGACCCTGCATTTTTCAACAAGATAATGCCAGACCACATTCTGCAGAAATCACATCATGGCTACATAGGAGAGGGATCCGGGTACTGAAAAGGCCAGCCTGCTGTCCAGATCTTTCACCTATAGAGAACATTTGGCGCATCATGTAGAGGAAGGTGCAACAAAGAAGGCCCAAGACGAATGAACAGTTAGAGGCCTGTATTAGACATGAGAACTTGAGAAACTTGTGTCCTCTGTCCCCAGACGTCTGTTGAGTGTTGTAAGAAGAAAGGGGGTGTCACACAGTGGTAAAAACGGCATGTCACAACTTTTTTGGGATTTGTTGATGCCATGAAATTTTGAAAAAACATATTTTTCCCTTAAAATGATACATTATCTCAGTTTAAACTTTTGATCTGTTATTTGTGTCAATTCTGAATAAAAGATTAGATGTTGGCACCTCCACATCATTCATTCAGTTTTTATTCACAGTTTGTTCAGTGTCCCAACTTTTTTGGAATCCGGTTTGTATTTTAAACTAATTTATTTAAAATGTATATTAAAATGTAAGTGGGGAAAAAAGAGTACTGTACAGTATTTTATGACATACACAGACAAGGCCTGAATATTGTGTATCATCATTAATTATCTTCCACTTAATCGTCTACGAGGGTCACGGGGGACATCTTGCGGTTGTGGACATGTAGGCTTGTGGTTAGGGAACCAGTCTTGTAACCTAAAGGTCGCCGGCTCGATTCCCAGTCCCACCAAGTACTACAGCTGAAGTGCCCTTGAGCAAGGCACCTAATCCCAATTGCTCCCTGGGTGCCGTATAAAAGGCTGCCCACCGCTCCGGGCACGTGTGCTCACTTCACCAGTGTGTGTATTTGTGTGTGTTTCGCTGCACGTATGGGTTAAATGTGGGCAGTAGGCAAAATGAATCACTATCACTTTTATCTTAGCAAAGCCACGTTTTGTCCGTTTTTACACAAAGGTGGAGAATAAACTTCTTGTTTTTACAGCTTGGATTTTAATTGCTATGTTAAGGAAATAAACAACTAGCCACAAAGTCAGCTTCTGCAAATGTGAAAAAGTTCAGCTTATTTTAAAGAGCTTAGTGTATACTGTGTGTACAGTATGTGGTGATGTGTGCTTGCTGGGTTTGACAACTACATTGTTACCTGCGTTTTGGCAACTGTAAAGCTAAGTGGAGGAGAGAATTTTATGGGAGTGTTGTTCAGAGGATGATCTAGGCCCCTTATTTTCCTTGAAGGGAAGTTGTATTGTTAGTGTACCACAATATTTTGAAAAAGTATTTTTGCTGTTACAGTTTGACTGCACAGAGCAATGGTCCTTTAATGTTTGGTGAGGATGAACTTGACTCGCTTACACCAATTCTGACCTCAAGCCCATTAAAATTATGTAACCAAGTAGGTTGTAAGTTTGAGGTTTGAGGTTGTGACCTCTGAGGTGAATGAACTAATAGCCCCACAGACACATTGCACAATCTTTACAAAGCTGTGTGAAGAAGAGAGGAAAAATATAAAACAAATTTGTTATAGTTCGTGTTTGGTTTTCTTTTAATTAGTCCCGTTTTTGTTAGTAAAGTAAAAGCTTTGTGTTCACTAACACTCATGACTTGCTTTCAAAGCAGCGTAGGTGGAGCGGCAATTGTATGCATTTGCTGCATGACTATGTAAATCCATCAATGCAAATTTAATAGTGAAATCTGAACATTTGTGCTGCTTGGACAAAAGCAGAACAAATTTTAATAACGGCTGTAAAATTTGGAACTGAGGTCCTATGATTGTCATTAACCGATAATGGAGAATGCGTAATTGAAATAATGGGGTGAGGTAACTTGGTGGTTAGGATGTTGGGCTAGCAATTTAAGGGTTGTGGGTTCAAATCCCAGTTACCAATGTGGCTCCCTTAACCCTGATTGCTTCAGGGATTCTGTATGCTACCATTTAGTATGTCTCCCACTAGTAAGTGGGATACTTGTAACTTGTAAGTCACTTTGGATAAAAGCGTTTGCTGAATCACCAATTGTATGTAAATAATGTTTTAAAAGATAGACTCTTAAAAGATAGATTCGCAAAGCATCTAAAATAACTACCTTCTTACAAAATGTGCCGTTTAAATGTGATTTATTTATTTATTTTTTTATTTTATTTGATTTGTTGCTGACGCACATGATTTTATTTATTATATAAGCCTGCATGTGAGTGTTTGTGCATGTGTCTCCTAATGTCAATTATTCAGCTCCATTTAGCAGAGTACTTTTCCTGTCCATACAGTTCATGTTGGGTAAACCCTGCCAGAGTGAATGCACCAGACTAATTACTCACTTTTCATTGGCTCCGTCACTAACCTTTAAATAGCTACATATCTTTTAACACTTTGGTCATTTCTGACATGCAAATGTGCTCTCTAAGTGTAGTTGTTCGAAAAAGCAACACAATAAAAGCAATGTTGGAAACAGATTTTTTTCATATTTAACATCCAATCATCAGACTTTTAGAACTCAACCCAGAGTTCATGACACACATTGCCAAGGTAAGTGACCCTAAGCTTCATCACCCAGGCAAAACAAACATTATAATAATATAGAACATCGTCAAACAACAAAAACCAAACAATACGGCGGTCAAGTGGTTATGAAACATAGCATTGTAAATAATTCACCAATCCAGTTTATCCCTGTGTATCGTTCTGGTTATAAAATACTTTGTTCTGAAATATATTTTTATTTAACAATTGCAAACAGTAATAGTAAGGTAACTGTTTCTAGAATGTGCATACAAGCTTCTGACAATAATTGTTCTGCTGCTATAATTATCATTACAACAGGAGACTATCTTGCACTCTAGAAAAAAAGCCATAATAAGCCTTAAATGTCATGTAGTTAACTGCTTGCTAGCTAACATTTATTGGACTTATTTAGTGCCAACGCCGTATAACTCGAGATCCGCATCGGAATCCAAAGTAAAATTATAATAAATTAATGTAAAACATATTTTCTTCAACCTTTATTTATCTTATTCATTCGTTCGTTACATTTTTTACGGTTGGGTTATTGATGAGGGTGTAAAGCCTTTATGACTATTTAATCTGATATCAGTTCTTTTAGCCATTGATTCAATTATTTTCAATACTAAAAATTATCCACATCTCTGGCGCTGGGCAAATACACCTAGGACAGGGTGGCAATCCATCGTTCGGCACATACTTATAAACACAAACTACAGGGGCAATTTTAAGCAACCAGTTTACCTTGAATCGATGTCTTTGGTCTGTGGGAGGAAACCAAAGAACCTGGCAGAAACCCACACAGACATGGGGAGAACATGGAAACTTCACCCATATTGGGATTCAAACTGGGAATCCCCTGCCCGAGAGGTGAAAGTACTAACCACTGTGCCATCGTGCCGCCCTGCAATAAATTTGTTTTGTTGATAGTAAATAGACTCTACCTGGACTTTAAGCAGTAGGTTTAGCACAATTTATCTTATTGCTCTTTTTTTTCCTTTTTTTTTTTTTTTTTTTTTTTTTTTTTAAACCTTTTTACTATTAAAAGAGCGTTTATCACAACTGCTATGGTGTGAGAACCATTGTGTGAAACAATACTGATTATGCATCTCAGTGAGAGGCAAATTATTTTCTTCTTGATTTATTTAAAACTTAAGTTTAACACGGAAAATATATCGAGTATTGGATCATATTTTAATAGTATCGTACTGTGGGGAATTTTTCAGTATCAAAAATAATCGAATCGTTGGCTTAAAGATTTGATATCAGGTCAGATAGTCATTAAGGGTCTGATTTACACCCCTAGTGAATGATAATGTAGTGAAAATAAAGTGTGATTTGCCAAAAATTACAAAACTTCAAAGGTTTCGTCTAATAGCTCAGACAGATCCATTTTTATGTCCCTTTATCGTTTTGAATAGGATCTTCACCATTTCTGATTGGGTGGGGATAATTACACTCTCTTAACCCGATAAAAGTTGTCTGTAGTTGATTAGTTATTAACATTATTATTTTAAATGTTAGAAATGCAGCACAGATATCCTAATTTTGCTTGTGTCCTTTCTAGTTCGATAGAAACTGTTGACACAACTACTATAATCCCTCATAAACAACTTGTTTCCACAACCACTGTATCAGTCCTGCGTAACAACTGTTATGAATCCTACATAACAAAAGGGATATTGATAATCCTGCCAGGCTTTTATTATTCCTTAAGCACTTTGATGTCTGTGAAAGTTTTGCAAACATGGGTTTTTACTGTGAATATATACTTCAGAACTGTAGTATATTGACTTTACGATGCCTTGGAATATTCATTTTTTTACTACAACCTCTTGCTTGGAGCAAAATGAACTTGTGGGTTGTTTCTCAGAAGAAATGCTTCATTGACCCTTTTCTCCTGGCACTTCACCTTCGCAAACTGCCTTATGTTTTCTCAGCAAAGACATTTTAGTGCTCAAAGGGTACAGCCTGGTACTGTGTGAGATTATATTTACCCTCGTAATTGTGGGTGGCAAACTGCATCGCAAATATCAAAACATTCAATGTAGACCGTTTCATAGTTTTTTTTATTTATTTGTAATTTAATTGAATACATTGATAAACATTTCTAATGTAGTACATTGTGACACCCATCTCAATTTCTGGCAGTATTGGTGTGCTCATATTGCATGCGCCATTAATTTACATTTATACAAAGACAGTGAATGAAAGGTCAGCAGCAATCACCCTTCATTTCTCTTTGTACATCCTGCATGCTGTGATTTCTATCATATGACACTTAAAATGTTAGTGACATTAAATGAACTAAAAAGAAAAATATATTTTAAAATCCAATTTAGCAGCCAAACCAAGTTATGTTTGGGTTTGACCAGTAGTCCCATGATTTAGGATTTTTTAAAAAAAATTTTGTTTTGTTTTAATATAATATTAGTTAACATTGCTATCTTATCTAATTCTTTGACCTATACTACTTACTAGTTCACCTTGAATCCTTGTTTTTGGACTGTGGAAAGAAACCCATACGAACAAACTTTACCCAGATTGGGATTCGAACCAGAATTTCCAGCGCTGAGAGGTGAATGTGCTACCCACTAAGCCACCATAAAGCTTTATTTCCAACTTAAATATTTGGGGGGAAAAAAAATCAGAACCCAATCAATAATTCTTATTAGAGAAAAAACACGACATGCCCACCATAAAGTACAGTGGTGGTAACTTGTTAGCCTTGTGTTGATTCTTTTAAGCAGAAACTGAGCAGTGGGTTAGGATAAAAGGAAAAATGCAGTGCTACCAAATTCGCACACATTCTGAGGTTTTAATTTCTCTTGGAATTTCTGTTTACAAAAACGCAAAATTTTAAGACAATATTTAAATCCCTTTAGTGAATATTAATTTGTTTTGCATTAAGTGTTCATCTCTGTGTTCACAAGACAGAATGACCTCAAAGAAAGACAAGTCATGCTAATTCAGTCATCTGGAAACGGTTTGGTTTTTCGAGGTCTAATTTAAAACCTACCACTGATGTTCACCGTTAATTTAGTGTCAGTTTTTAAATTATGGTTTATCTTGAGTTCCTGTTAAGCGATATGATAAAAGTAGTTTTGCATAATCTTTTGAATGAATAATATGCATTTTTTGTAATTAAATCTTTAATTTGTACAGTTTTGCTTTTTATTTCTTAAATGTGTTGCATATTTTTTATCTCAGCAAACTTAGTTACAGTTTGTGTTAATTTTTATTCCATGTAAGCTGTTCTCTGTGTGTGGTTTATTATTTTTATTTTATTTTTTTACATAGTATCTAAGAATATGTATAAATTGGAGAGCTTGAAGTTCTTTTTTAAAGCCAGAATAAGCTTGTGCTTTTTGGTGAACGTGATGTGGTGTGAGAAATTGGATGTCTGTAAGTAAGCTAGGAGAAAGGAAGGCTGGCACACGAATACGAGAGACCAAGGTAACTCAATTCCAACAGGACTGTTCCCTGGATCAACTTTCTTCTGTGTGCACACATGTTTTGAAAGGTGTGTATGAGGGAGAGAGCGGTAGAGAGAAGGAGAAAGTGAAAGGATTGTTTGTGGTCGTTTGTACAGACAGTGTGTTTGGATGTGTGCATGTTAAAATTATTTGTGCGCGTATGTATGCATTTGGATGTGTTTGTGTGGATGTGCTGAGGTGGATAATTCACACTCATGCTGTCTGTAATTCAGCACCAGACAGCAATGTAAGGAAATCGCATGGGCTCCCACAGGGTCATTCCTCCTCCATAAGGCTTGGAACTCGCACACAAGGTTTGCCTGCAGCCAATCATGGAGCTCAGCAAACATGCGGACTGGGAAAGGAGTGTTGGTTTGTTTGGGTCATTTCCTTTTTTGACAGTGCCTAGTAAGCAGAAATGTGTTATTGTGTGTGGGAAGGTTCTTTATTCAGAAACCACCCACTGTGCCCCCCCCCCCCCCCCAATTTATTATTCTCTACCCCACTTGTGCACATGCAGACCTACCACGTGCACATGCTTACAAGACATATACTGTTCAGGACAAATACAGAAGCGGGCTGTTGATGGCAGCTGATGGCACATTGCTGCTCACCTTTTGTGCTGCCTGAAAAGATTCTCCAGGAATCAAACTATGGTCCTGCAGTGGCTTTGTACTGTAGAAAAACTAAATTGGAGCACAATTTTGAAACTGCTTTCTTTTATATTGGTTTCTAAACATGTGATTTTCTGCTTTGACCGTTAATCTAAAGACCAGTTGTTCAATTTAATGTTACTTTTGTGATGGTCTAAGCGCCTCAGTTTAACATACTAAAGCAATAAGGCATAAGGGGGCATGCATTATTGTGAATAAACCGCGGGAAAGAGGTTTTCTTAGGCACGGCGTGCAAGTGGAGTGCCATTATACGTCTTCCTGTGGTTTATTCACAATAAACAATAAATCTCGAGTGCCTTATTGCTTTTATCAAATGGTTACCAACACACTATAATAAGAAAAAGTTTGATGTATAAATGTGTTGAATGAAAGCAGAATCGCTATGTTTTTTAAAATGAACCCTGACCGCATTTAAAAGACTTTTGTTTTCTTTTACCGGTGAAAATATGGTGACCAAATTTATTTTATATCGTACATTTATACGAATGTGCCGGAGTCAGAGGTGTGGGTTAATGTGAATGTTATGGCTAGACAAGCGCCTCAGCCAATCAAATTTATGGACCAGAACTACCCATTTTTATAAAACTGAATAATATGCTTTAGAAAATCAAGGAAACTGCTGGTATTAACTTGCAGCATAAGTTTCCATCCAATAATCTGCACTTAATCTTTAACTCCCATCCGGTCGTGTGTATTCCATGGTTTAGTAGGAAATTTTTGTGAAAGTTATGTCTCTCAGACTGCACGCCTTTTTATATATAGATTCTGTGTATATTATTATGTGTTTTAACGGTGACAACAGCAGCAACTAACTGCAATCATGGTAAGTTTGCCACCTAATTGCTGGTTAAATGATTGAGGATGGTATTATTGCAGGACCCTGTTCACTGAAATCCATGTAACACTAACAGGCAGGGCTGATAAGTTGGTACAAAAATAGTTATTAAATTTTGAGTCAGTAGCTTGTCGCACACCTTTGCAAATGATGCTTACTAATGAGGCCAATTCCTGTTTTTCAGATTAATGTACGAGTGACTACAATGGACGCTGAGCTGGAATTTGCCATCCAGCCCAACACCACAGGCAAACAGCTCTTTGATCAGGTAGGTGGTGCATCACTGTGACTTTGAATGCTATTCTTTAGATTAGACTGAAATATGCTGATGAACGTAAATCCTGATTTAACAACTGTACATTTTCACTACGATAGCTACTCAGTCATAATAAACTATTTCAAAGGTTGTATACTTCTAGCAGCAGGTCTCAATGCTATTTTTTTAACCAAATGGACTGATTTAATAAACAGCGCTGTGTGCCTCTTGTCAAGTCTTTTTAAAGTTTTTTGATAACCAATTATCACACAAATAATTGAGTAAAATAGATGTGTAGATCTTTTAAAGAAAAGGATTGTTTGTTTTTGAGTGTGTGAAAAGGTTGTTAAAATGGCCCTTTTAAAGCGCTATGCAAATGCTCAAGAATAAAACTTATATATAGTGTCCTACTTACTACTGATCAATGTACAAACTTGCACGGAAGTTAAATGTGTAAGTGCTGATTAATATTATGTGCATGCTTTTTTAAGAAGTTCCTGTTGTGCTCCGGGGGAAAAAAAAGGAGCTTAAACAGGTCATGTTGAATGTAGATCCACAAAAAATCTATTGGTGTGAGTTATGTCCCAACAGTTTTAACTCCAAGTCCTACTTTTCAGCTGTTTTGAGTTCATATTTTTACCAATGACTCAAATGTTCAAAATTGGTCTTGTGTAAGAAAAAATTTACTAATAGTGTTTACTAATAGAGAAGTGAAGCCGCCTTTTAGAAAGCAACACCCAACTGATTATGTCTTCAGACTTCCATTCATATTGTTGTAATCAGACGGTTATAATCTAAATTGAGTTGGTCAGGAAAATCATTCACAGTGTAGCTATTGATTTTTTAAAATGGATGCATAGTGTAATAAAGGCAGGGAAAGATGGGCTTTGTGAAATGATTTTACTTTAACCTTTTTTTTTTTTTTTTACAGTAAAGACATTTAGATAAATAACTTTTGTTTTTAATAGACTCGAAGAAACCACTTTCAGAAAACGGGGGCAATTTGTCACTGGACGGTGGCATCGCATGTGGTTGTGGTAAAACCCATTTAACTCAGCCAACCCATAAAACATTGCCAATAAGTGGCGTAAACACAATTCGCCATTTCTGTAGTGTGTTTCTGTTGCACATGGTCTGAAAAGCGCAAGTGAAGTGCAGTTCAGGATTGGTTTAAGTGACACAATATTTCATTACACACTATTGCACTGGAGTAGTTGAACATTACAAGTCCCCTGGTGGTCACGAAGGACCCCTGCTGGGGTTAAAGCCACCATGTACACTTTCTGCAATATTAATGCTTGTGCATGAAATATTCATATGGTTGTATGGAAAGCATTTGCTTTAAGAATTAGTGGTCTGGATGTTTTTTTTAAATTATGCTGACCTCGCATGCTCCCTGATGCAATTTACTGCCTTTTTGTAGTGGTTTAAAATAAACAGAAAAAAATGTAAACCTCATTCCTCCTGTCTCTCACCTATCTATGTTTTAAAAACATTGTACCTTTATTGTCACACTAATAAGCTCATTCTCAATCTTCTCCATCCTCGCGAATGCCATCTTCATCTTTGCTACTTACAGCTCTCCTGCTCCTGTTATTTGGTCACAGAGCCACCATCTTTTAAGCTGTACAACATTTCAGGCCTAACTAATATTCTGTAAACCCTAACAAACCTGTGAACCGTACCCTGTTTTATTAAAAGTGTCTTGTAATTCAGTCATTTGAGGCAGCAGTAGTAATTAAAATTAAATTATTTAATTTATCCATTCTATTTTTAAAGGACATACTGTAGCCCACAGAATCGACGTGTTCTCATTTTAACCTACTGCTTTGGAACTTATGAAAATACTTAAGTTTATATTTAGTTATTTAATGCTAATTTATTATGCCATTTATAATTCGTGTTTTCTGACATTTGATTTTTTTTTTCCTGTGGCAGATTAAACCGATCAGCTTAAAATTTCTAACTTTTTTTTTTTTAACTGTTTCACATTCAAATGTGTCAAAGTCAACTTTACTGTCAAACTGTATCTGTGTGTGAACAATTTACATTACAAGGTTTGTAGATGCATGTGTGGTGAAAAGTTTTGTGGAAAGAGCTTGTAGGTTGTAGGTCTGTGTTTTTAACTATTGTGCTTTGTTTGCTGTAATCGAGACTTAACACTTCCTCTGTGGTTCACGCATTTAGTCAGGGTGTGTTCACATGGTGGGTTTACAGCATAATATTTAGTCATGCAGCCACAGGCCTACAGCAATCTGCACAAAGCTTCAACCGCTTTACATGCTGTATCTTTGTAACAAAGTCTTGAATGACAAACAAAATTGCACACAATTTTGGCTCCTACTAATAAGGTAGACTAGAAAGGTATCCAGCTGTCACAAATCATCCATTTCAAGAAGAATGATATTTAAAAAAAGTATTTGAGAGTAAAATGAAAACATGATTGTTGAAATGGGACTTGGTGACATTTGAGACAGCAAGCTCATAGCGCCTCAGTTTATATTCAAGATGGCATGATGCATCCAAAAATGAATATTCTCCAGCTTGGATCTTAGTCAGTGCTGTGCTTGTGATGGAGGTACAGGACAGCTAGCTGATGTTACTTTACTGTAATGTCAAGAATCACAGCTGTCTGCATTTTATGGCTGAAATGGGATTGAGAATTTATTTTCTCTCAAAGTTGATTTATGAAAGTAAAGCTGGAAGTAAATATAAAAATAATTTAAGTATCCATTGGGGGAAATTCCACAGATCTACTTCCTTTTACTAAAGCTTTGTTTGCCAAATGTATTTATCTACAGTTCCTGACAAAAGTCTCATCACAAAAGATTATAGCAACTTAAAATGGTATATAACTTTATTCGTAGTTACAATATATGGTTCACTTTGTCAAGGGCTTTCATGTGTAAAATGGAACTGTCAAAGTGCCCTGATGTCCACAGCTTGGTAAAGTCCATAACATCTGTTTTTTCAAAGACAGAAGTCTTGTGATGTCTTTAGATGATTCACGCAATCACAGATTAAAGTGTCACCTGGAACAAATAATATAATTCACACATTCCAAAGTGTGTATAAAAAGAATTCCAGCACACCAGACTTTCATGTGAAAGTGCAACCTGACCTCTAATTAACATGGCAAAAAGTCAATCACCAACCATAGTGTCCAAATGTCTAGTGGAGGGGATAAGAAAAAGATTCCAAGAAATGTGATATTATGACAAGCCCAGGTCAGGCAGACCCCTTAAAACAACGCTTGGAGAGGAGCGTTTGTTGCTTTGAAAGTCCAGGGCCAGTCCTTTTTCGACTGCAGCGGAACTACATGAGAACTGGTCACCAGAAAATGCTGTATCTACAAGAACAGAAGAATTTCTTTTACGCACTGGTCTCCATGGCCGAAATACTGCTCATGAACCAGCATTTGAACAGAAGACAACAAAAAAATCGTTGCGTTTGCCAAGGCCCACAGTTTGCAGTAAGGATGGACAATGTAATATGGTTAACTTTTCTGATGAGTCATCCATTGATCATCCAGTATTGCAAATCCTGCAGAAGACCCTGGTTGGTTTTAAATTCACTCATAAAACTGTTTGGTAGAGGAAAAATAATGGTTTGTTTGGGGTTACATTCTGTATGGGGTTGCTAAGCTGTGCAAAGTGGATGGAAACATCAACAGCCTAAAGTATCAAGAAATTCTTGCTACCCATTATTGTCAAATCGCAAGAGTGGGCAAATTCTGTGATGGGATACTTTAGCATAAATGTCCCAAGTTTCTAAAAGCAAGGAGTATATCAAGGCGCTCCTGGATTGGCCAGCCCAGTCACTGGATATGAACATTATTGAGCATGTCTGGGGTTAGATAAAGGAGGAGGATAAGAAGACAAAACCCAATTATTTTTTTTATTTTTTTATTTTTTTTGATGAACTCTGGGAGCCCTGCTTTTTTTGCATTCCAGATGACTTCATCAATATGTTAATTGACTTAATGCCAAGATGTATCGATGCAGTTCTTCAAGCTCATGGAAGTCACACCCAATATAAATTATTTTTTCCCCAGGCACCATGTACATTATTTTTTTATCATTTAGTTATTTAGCAGACGCTTTTATCCAAAGCGACCTACAAGTATCCCAACTTGGTTGGGATCAGAACACAGGGTGTAAACAGGACCCTGGAGCAATGAGGGTGAAGGGTCTTGCTCAAGGACCCTCATTGGTAACTTCAGTGGACCTGGGATTTGAACCGCCAAGCTTCTGATTGATAGTCCACATACAATGTAAATATAAATTGCACGGTCCAGACGATTTTTAAAAAAATAAATTATACAGGGACTAACAACAGGCCTAAAAACCCTTCTTTTAATTATCGTTGTTTCATTTGTTTCTCTAAAACACTAAGACTCTACCCTGATTATTAAGTCAGGCCCTTAACGTGTGTTACTGTTTAGTGTTTAAACATAGTTGTGCAGCAGCAAAGTCATTTCAAAGCAGCTATAAACATGTTTCATTCTAAGTAGATTCATAAATAACCTTTATTTTTAAGACCGTTGCGTTGCATGTGCTGTAGTCTGATGAATTTTGTGCTCTTTCTCTAGGTGGTGAAAACTGTGGGCCTCAGAGAAGTTTGGTTTTTTGGGTTGCAGTATGTAGACAGTAAAGGTTATAGCACATGGCTGAAGCTTAATAAGAAGGTGAGTTTTTATTTTCTTCTTTCCAAAAAGTCTGCCAGCTCTATCTGCATTTCATATTAGTCTGTGGTTGGTATGATCCTCATGTGCAGCACTTTAACTGCCTTCCTGCTCTCGTCTTGCCAAAGAGTCAGAATGAACCTCCAAGCAGTGTTTTGTGTGTTTGTGTGTGTGGGCATTGGGAAGGGAGCGCGCGCACACATTGGCACATACTTCATTAGATGAAGTTCAGCTCAGTCCTCTCAGGAATATCATGTGTTCATACTTTTTAGCTGACACATACAGAGGCGTGTGTTTGCATGCACACAAAAGAGACAGACAGAATCAGCCAGAGAGAGATGTATGAATCAGAAAGAATGAGCTGGTTAAAGGTGATACCATTTTAGTGTACAACTGGACTGTGCTTATGTGTTTGTTTACACACTTATGTTGGCAGATATTTCATTAAGTGCAGTTAGTCTAGTCTTCTCAAGGGTATCATGTGTTCACACTTTTAAGCTGAGACATGGGTGAGGTGTGTGTGAGACAGTCAGATTGAGAGTGCAGAAGGTGATGCAGTCACAGCTGAATCCAATTTGGATATAAAGTTTGTTCATAATACCGAATCAAGCCACAAATTCACATTTTAGGTTTAATTCTATTAATAATTCCTACTTTCTTTTTGTTGTTTACAAAAATATTAAAAATGGAGCATCTGTAACTGCAGCAATTTCATCCAGGAAATCAATAAAGAATATTGATTCTGATGCACTCCAAATTCAACAATGTCTCTGTAAAAAGTTTTATTATTCTGTATCTTTACCCAGCAAGTACTTAACTCTTGCAAATTACAAACCTCAAAATAGATCCTGTTTAAAAATAAATCAACAAAACCAGTCTGTCCCTGGTTTCCATTTACTTTTGCTACATACTGAATCTTTTCTCCATAAATATTTTAATACCTTATTCAAAAGTTGTGCAACATATGTTTAAGGGCATATTAATGCAGAACACTAAAAAATAATACGTGTCCTTATGCCCTACTAATGCACATTGAACGGGTAAGAAGCATTTACATTCTTCTGTAGCTCGTGCCTTTAAAAGGTGCGAGATTAGACTGAATTGTTCTGCTTTGCATACAGTTAACTCTTTGCCTTTGTTACCTTTTATAGACATGAAGATAAGATGTAGCTTTATTAGTCCCACCATAAGAAAATTCACTTATTCACCGCAGCAAAGGGAGAGTATTACACAAGTAGTAAAGAAAAATGTTAAAATATTCTGTTTAAAAATGATGATAAAAGGGCATTTCTGACAAATATAATACATTTACCGTAGTCATTTTGCAGGTGCTTTTATCCAAAGCCACTTACAAGAATGTCAACTTAACTTGATGGTGTGTGTCGTTGCATGTCATCCCTGCAGCCATGCTTAAGATCACACTATGGAAGTGTCAGTGGGCCTGGGATTTAAACCCACAACCTGTAGTTTAATAGTCCTGTAGAGATTATGGTGGGGATTTGAACTATAACAAAGCTACCACACCCAAATAGAAGTAAAAATAAATAAAATACAATATACACAACATGAAAAAAACATGTACATCATAAATGCCTTCATATTAAGATCACATTTCTAGTACACCAGTTATCAAGCACCGTTCATTTACTCCCCCCTGCTGGTGACTTGTATTCATTCTTTTTTTGTAATGAAACTGGCAGTGAGTTTTTATAGGTTGATTTTGTCACATGACCTAATCAGGTTAGGGTTCACAGTGTCTTCAGAATAGAGTTAAATTTCAAATGACATGTTATTGTTATGTTTACATTTAATCATAATAAGTGTAAGAGTAAACTTATGTTGCATATGAATATTTGTTGAACAGTAGTTAATGTACAGATGCTTGTACATTTAAAAAAAAAAAAAAAAAGGTGTATGCGGCACATTTTATTACAAACATATATGTGCCATGTATTAAACAGCATTTTTTTATTCAACCCACTTATGTAAATCAGCCCCTCCCCCCCAACATGTAAATAATGAAGTCTAAATATCGATTCACCCTCACTGATTATTTGGAAGCCTCTTGAAAATTGACATCAGCAGCTACTGTTCAGACTCCTTACACCTGGCTGACACTTCAGTGCAAATCATCAGTATAAATAGTTTTTCCAGTGGCTTGTCTTGTATTGCTAATATTACCATCATTGTGTAAAATATTTTAAACCTTAAAGCTTCATAATAAAAATAAATTCTGCAATATCACAATGACCTGTCCGCTGGGGAAAAAAGTAGCTCCCAGGCGAGAAAAGTGTGGGCAAACCTGGCCTATAGCAATAATTTGTATTTGTCTAATTATTGGTGTAAGAGAATGTGATTGCTAAATACTGTGTGTTCTGTATGTAGGTAACACAACAGGATGTAAAGAAAGAAAATCCACTGCAGTTTAAGTTTAGAGCAAAGTTCTTCCCAGAGGATGTCTCTGAGGAGCTGATTCAGGAGATCACACAGCGCCTCTTCTTCTTGCAGGTGATTTTCACCATTGTACACGAGTGTGCATTTTGGTAGTGGTAGCCCTTTCCTCATTTCCTGTTTTTTTTTTTTTTTTGCATGATATCACACTTATGTTTTTCAAAACATCAAACCAATTTATATGGTAGTCGATGACAACACAAGTAAACACAAAATGCAATTTGTAAATGAAGGTGTTTATTTTTAAGAGATATAAAAAAAATCCAAACGTACATGGCCCTTTTTCACACCACTGTATGTAAATACACAAGAGCCGAAACTGACTGTAAGCTCAGGCTGCTTTTATTCATATGACTGTAGCGTTGTTTTATTACATTTCTTTTGTGCATCTGAGAGAATTGATGGACAGATTGACTCTCGGATCTATTTGCTGCTCTTTCTCAGGTGAAGGAATCCATTTTGAATGATGAGAATTATTGCCCTCCAGAGACAGCAGTGCTTTTAGCATCCTACTCAGTCCAAGCCAAGTATGCTGACTTCAGTAAAGATCTCCACAAACCTGGCTACCTGGCCAACGACAGGCTGCTGCCTCAGAGGTAAAGCATTGTACCATTGTTCTGTGACAAATGGGCTAAATTGAGTCGTTTCTGTTCCAAATAAGAATCCATATTAATTAAAGGCAAAGCTCTCTCTCACTGACAAACTTAGTAGTTCTTGCTTTCCTACGTTCAAATGTTCATTCGTATTGACATCAAACGCAACACCTTGGTGGCATTGGGTCCTTCGAGAGTACCCACAAAGCTGAAACTTGGCGCAGTAATTCCTTATATATTTTTTTTGGAAAACCCACTAATAAATTCACGTAAGAAAGCAACCGCATGCACACTAGTCGCGACTTGCTCAATATTTATCCAACATTTTTATTTCAGAATATAAATTGCCACAAACTTAATAATAATACTTTCATTTAAAATATATAAACCCCATCGCCATCACTCATTCAAAAACAATTGTGCGGTAAGTCCTGTAGCACAGCACAAGTGTTCCGCTAGTTATTTTAAAATTAGGATAACCTTCAATATAAGCGGTAACAACCTTTGGTCATCTAGAAATTATTTTTCAATGGTTTTTATTGTCTTTTTTTGAAGTCCTCTGTTTGAAAGAACTGGTCTCGCATTATTTTTTAGTTGAACCTATATGTGAGTGAGATTGTGGTTGGGGAAACTATACATCAAACTCACCCAGCTTTACATTTATGGACCTTGTTTTATGTTCTATTTTCACAAAGTTGGAAGGATACAGTCGTTCAAAATATACGACTAGTAATTAACTAATTACACACACATTTGGCACAACCACCGTAGTTCATTAATAAAATAGTGGGTTTGTTTTACTTATGTAGTGTTTGTGTGTTTAAGCTCATTATTCTTGTTTAAAGGTGTTAGATAGATGTTAAAGTGCTGTAATAGGTTATCCAGACGTCACATGGACATAAGATTTGTGTGTGATGGTCACTGTTGCAAATTTCCTCACACTTTTTCCCCACAGCATCTGTATTTCCATTATGATTAGAGTGGGTTTATGTAAATGACGAGGGATATTTAATGTTTCAGGATCAAATGGAACACCTAGAGAAAACGTACATGTCAAATAATAAAAGACCCATTTTATCGTTTCTTGAACATAATGATTAAAATGACCGCATTGGTTTTGCACTGTGACTGTTACAGTTTAACATCGTCATGCTTTCCGTTGTTGGACTGCCTCGAAACATACCTTTCTTTGCTTAGCTTGTCCTGCCCTTGGTACTGTTGTAGTCCTGAGCGAGACCCTGGACACTTTCTTATAAATTCCTTAAATGCTTTGGATGATGTTTTCTGCTTAATTTTCTTAGAAACAGTTCTGTAAAAAAAAACTGAAATTATCTTTATTAGTAGTAAAAAAAAAATTTTACCTTTTTTTCCACCTGCTTTCTTCAGTGCGCTAAAGAAACACTCGCCACAGCTACAATATTTCCCCCGTAAACTACAGTTTTAACTTCTAGAATTTCCACAACAGTCGCCAAAACTTGGATAATAAATCCAAACCCCCCACCCCAATCAATGGTTGCCAGAACCAGTGAAAACCCCCTTAGACAATGGTTGCAAAAAGTGAAATGGTCACATCCCCTAACTTCTATCAATTACTACCATCCCCCCCAATGATCTACAATTTCCACATCAAGTGCAATAACCCCAGACAACTGTTGTGTGTGTATTGTACTTTTGTGTTTATTATATTTAAAGTAAACATTGCTTAAGATTTTGAATGTTTGTCTTTCTGTTTTAGTTTCTTATCAAAGTTAGTTGAACCTAATCCAAACAATAATATCCAAACACATCCGTTTAATCTAATAACACAGTAGGTTTGTGTTTGTTAAACACAATGAACGCTGAAGATCATAGGACCCTCAGGCATCAGCTGTTCTGAAAGTAAACACATGCTTCAGAAAGCAGTGTCAAAAACTAACGGCGTGTGTCATGGGGTCTATAATTAAACCTTCCTGGGATTTTGGCAAGCTTTTCCGAAATGCTCACCAAACCTCCTTGTGTGGAACTCTGACTCAGAGGGAATACCACAGAGAGAAGCTTTTATTAGAACATTAAACGCTGTTCAAGCTTCAATAGCTTTCATTCGGTTTTATTACCAGAACATAAGTAAAATAAATTATATAATTTGAGCAATAAACTTTTTTGTCCCGTGAAAATGTTTTAATTATTATGAGGTATTATTTACCATGGTCCACATGTTCTGCTTAGAGTTTTAGAACAACACAAGCTGACTAAAGAGCAGTGGGAGGAGAGGATACAGACCTGGCATGAAGAACACAGAGGCATGCTCCGGTAATTACTGTTTTCAACATGCTCACTCGCGCAGGCAGATTTGCACACACAAGCAGAATGATGCCCGATACTGATGTATGGTATCAGTGGAAAGTTTGTACATACCCCCTTCTTGCTACATTGCTTATTTTATCCACAAATCATATAGGTAGACTTTGTAGTTTTACAATCTCAGACTGTAGTACATCCGTGTTCTAGTTTTTGTTAGTTCCCCGTTGATTCTCAGTTCTGTTGATCAGGACCATCACAGAAAAGGTATAACTTGGGTGGTGTATTGTTTCAGTTCTACAGTAACACTGATGCGGTGAGAGGGTTTTAGTGCAGCTGCACTTTCATGTCAACATTTTAGTGACACTGCTGGGATAGGAGTAATGCACCAACCAAATAATACCTGACAGAGTACAGGGGACGAACACAGTATGTACTATAGTCCGCAAACAGATGGACTACAATCTGGGATTGTAGAACTACATAGTCCATGTTTACGGTATGTGGAGCTGATGGCAATAAGTGGAACAAAATTGGAAGTGTGTCCAGAATTTTGTCTGGTACTGTACTTTTATCAGTTAAATTAATATTTAAGAGAGTTCACAAATAACAGCTTCTTGCTCATGTTGCATTTTTTTCAAATGGCAGATGTTTTTTTTTCTGAAATAGTATAGAGAAGTTTCACAACGATTGAATACAAGGATTTAAGTTACTAATGCTATTGACAATAAGTGGACCAAAAAGGAGGCGTGTCCAAACTTCTGACAGGCATGCCATAAATATGCGTACATAGTGACAGTGCCATGATTTGGTGTATGTGACGTTGTGGATGAATGCATGTACGCAACTTCTGAACTTCTGGTCCTTTCAGAGAGGACTCTATGATGGAGTATCTGAAGATCGCTCAGGACCTGGAAATGTATGGTGTCAACTACTTTGAGATCAAGAATAAGAAAGGAACCGAGCTCTGGCTGGGAGTGGATGCTCTCGGTCTTAACATTTATGAACATGATGACAAGTGAGTCAAGCAAACCAACCGCACTCTCCTATCAGTTAGATTAAAATTGAAATCACTTTACAAAATGTGTTCTACTTTTATCGTACTAAATGTTAATGTGTGCAGGTTAGCTGGTTTTTGTTTGACTTGGTGATCTCTTTTAACTCAGGAGGAGGTTAACACTGACGCTAAAACACTATCTACATACAGATTATATCTATAACATTATCTCTTACGAGCTTCATGTCTTGTCATCATGCGGTCGCCACTTCACAATGGTTGATGGCATGCATAAGTTGGTTTTCTCCAATCCCCACCCCCCCAAAATAATAATGCCCAAAAAATAATAATACATGCTCTGTGGTGGTACTATTTGGGTCCTAACCATTATAGAACAGAGTGAAGGGACTCAAGACAGCATGTACTGTAGTCCACGAAGAGATGGGCTACAGTCTGCAATATTAGAACTACAAAGTCCATCTTTTGTGGAACTAATCTAAATAGCAGGGCAGAAAGTGGATCAGTCCATCTGCTACTTGTTTCTTACAATGTTGTCAAGCATGCAGAACCAACAGTTGCCCTGATCGACCCAAACCCATTCACACTTTATTCAGATATAGGAACCACCTTAAATGCAATGTGTTCCAGTTAAGGTCATTTATTTATTGTCTTCCACTTAGTCCTATACTAGTCTTGGGGGGTGGTGTTCCCCCATGCTTTGAGCACTGGGCAGATACACCCAGGAGAGGGTGCCAATCTATCGCTGGGCGCACACTTACACAAACACTATATGATGGAAATCGAAAGCAGCCAATTTACTTCGAATCTGTTTTTTTGGACTGTGGGAGAAAACCAGAGAAAACACATGAAGACTCTGGTAGAACATGGAAAAAAATCCAGATTGGAATTCAAACCTGTGGTTAGTACATCCACCTCTAAGTACTAAGGATCCAAAGCCACCGTGTTGCCCCCCAGTAGAGGCTTTTTCAATTAAAATGTGTGACTTTACGATGTATAAGGAGGGTTTGGGGTTTGAAATTTCACTTAATTTTGTTTTTAATTAATTTGTTAGATAAGCCGCGGCAATATTACATATAAACATGTTTATAAAATTGTCTTTTTGCTCATTTAGCATCCCTTGTCTTACAGAACACAATTAGTAAACATTAGTTAGACCCGCTTTTCAGGAAGATGTTTAGAGAGCGATATGATTTTGGAGACGTGCAAGCAAAGGGCAGAGTGTTATTTTTGGATTGAACAATGTGAGGTTGGAAACGGATACATCAGTCAGGATTGTGTGCGCTTGTGTCACTTTGTGTACAGAAAGTGTAAGTTCAGCATGACCTCCGCTAGTGACACATGGACATGATGTCACATCCTGTTTCCTTAACGATGTTCTTCAAAACACTTTGAATATTAAAGGCTTATCTGGGTACTAAAGCTCAGCTTCACAGGGGGTCTGTTGGTGACTGTGTTCTCCTAATATCAGTGTAACACAAATGTGATGCCAAAGATTAGTGTATTTACCAGCATGAATGTTTAAGCCTCTGCACTTGTGTCGGTTAAAGATCTTATTTCGAAGTGACTGATGTTTGAGGGGAAACCGACTTGTAAGTCTTACTGGAAGTTAAAGATAAGATTACAGACTCCAGTTGATAAAAATGAAACACTCTGGTGCCCTCTGCTGGTTTGAATACACAAGTTTATTTGCATGACATACAGGTTATTACAAGTTATTAGAAATTAGAGACTGATTAGAGGATGAACAAGACTATTAATACACATTTTTATATTTAAATATTAATAATCCAGTAATTATTTCAGGATGTATATATTTTTTAGTCTAATTTGTTTAACAAACGGTTTTGACGTAACAATCCACTTGCAGTTCGCCCTCTGGTGGGCAAACCGTGCAACACCGCTCCACGATCTTTGTTACTGCCATTCATCTTTGTTTCTCTTTTTAATGACGTTATTGAAAGTTTTGAGTACTGATATCAATTCAAACACAATTAGCTTCTTTTGACTCTTGAATAAATAACTCCATACTATTTTGACTCGCTTTTTTCTTTGAATGTTTTGAGTTATTTTTTCCCTTCCGCACAATCGTACAGTCATTATCTTATTTATTGTTTCCTTTTTGTCGGCATTAACCAGTCTGGCTTTTCGCCATTCACTTTTTACATCAACAAACTGATTCCCGCCACACAACTGCTGCTTACTTGGAGGTCTTTTATTGCACCATACTGAATAACTACAGACTGTTGTGCATGACATTTCCAGTAAAACAGCACTTGTGTGAATATACAAACCAACCCATTTGTTAGTAACCGTCATTGATATGGCTAAAATTCTCTAAACTGTTTCTAAAATTTGGTTACATTATCCATTTCTGCATAGTTTTATACATTATCTCTGCTGCCACATGATTTGCTGATTAGATGGGTCGCATGAATTAAAAGATTACAAGGATTATTTTATAACAAACTCTGTACGTAACCCTGAATGGAATTCATGTGTTATGTACTTCAACCATTTACCATCTGTTTTCTGTAACGTACCCAGCACACAATTTAAAAATCTGAAGCATTGTAAATGTCATATCTTACTTCTAATTTGATAATTCTTTTAGACTCACACCGAAGATTGGTTTTCCCTGGAGTGAAATTCGTAATATTTCTTTCAACGACAAGAAATTCGTCATTAAGCCCATCGATAAAAAAGCACCAGTAAGTGTTTTTAATTCTTAAAATCATTAAGTTTTAAACTATTTAAAAATATTAGAGTAATAATTATCTTTAAAAAAGTTGTTTGGTTTTTGTCTTTCTCTAAAATTTTGTGATGTAATCACATTTGTTTGCTCATTTTAAACTATACGTTCTTTTCACAGTTTGTATTATGGATTATAATAATAGCAATTTAACATAAGTTATTATTATTCGATTAAAAACACAGCTGTTTAGTTAATAATGCTACAGTCAGTTTTATTATAAATTTCTTAAATAGACTATTGTCCTGATAATTCTTACAGGACTTTGTCTTCTATGCACCACGATTGCGGATCAATAAACGGATCTTGGCACTGTGCATGGGGAACCATGAGCTGTATATGAGAAGAAGAAAGCCAGACACCATTGAGGTTCAACAAATGAAAGCCCAGGCCAGAGAGGAGAAACACCAAAAACAAATGGAAAGGTACTTTTTTTTTTTTTTTTTTTTTTTAAAGAACCCGAAAGTTAAAGTTTCTTGACTTTGATTTTATGTATACGTGTATATAAACGTTTTATTCAAATGCCATTGTTGTACCCTATGTATATTTTTTAGCAGTACTTAAAAAAAGACCTGAGTCCCTGTTGTTGTCCGATCATTTAATGAATAGCACCACTTAACTCCATAAATAACTTTTCCTGACGTGGTAGATTTACTGCACTACACAGGAAATCCTAGGCAGATTAAACACTATTTCAGTCCAGTAAATCTATTTTAATGTTTAGTCTATATGTAATTGTTAGTTTTCAGGCATGCAAACCAAACATTGTGAACTCAAAACTATTAACAGTTGGATTTGGGGCAGAACAGGAAGCATTTCTGTTGATAATTTGGTACTAATTACTTTTTTTATTTTTATTACTCTTTTAGAAAAGGTAGTTATTACAGCTGTTGTCTGTTAAATAAACCTTTCCGCCCTCAACAGATATAATAAGATGATAATTAGTTCACATTCGTGTCACATAATAGGACACAAGAAGCAGACAGGATTTGGAAAAACGCTCCAAAAATTAATATTAAAGAACAGAATATTAAATATTAAGGGACTAGATTAAAGCTCTGTCCCAAATTTGGCCATTTTTTTGGCACAGGTTTGATGCGAAAACCCTGAAACTCGAGTAATCTCAATATACATCAATTAAAAAACCATTCTTTATTGGTTTTCAATCATCAGCCATTCACAAAAATATCATTTTTATTATTGCATTGTTTCAATACGAAATGTGGAAGTGAAACAGTTTAATTGGAGAACGAAAATGTCTTAAATTCTGAAATAAATTTTGTATTCTACTGAAACCTCTTCCACAGACACTTAAAATAGCCAGATCGAGTAATGCGCAGGGTTGATGATGCTGCTGTTTTGTCCTAAAACTACTGACTTGTGGTGTTCTCTTGATTTGTGAGTCGCTTTGGAAAAAAACAGCTGCTTAATGACCTAAATTTAAACCTTTATTGTAGGAAGACACAAGATGGCAGTATATCACGCCAAAGTTGATTCACTTACTCAGTTTAAGACCTTTGTATTTGCCACGGTTTTCTAGAAATGGTGTTTCACACTGTGCTAACCACATCCCTATTTGTAATTGCTTCTTTCCTGTTCTCCTAAAGGGCTCAGCTTGAAAATGAAAAGAAGAAGCGAGAGCATGCTGAAAAAGAAAAGGAAAGAATAGAGCGAGAGAAGGATGAGCTGATTGAGCGACTGAGACAGATTGAGGAGCAAACAGCAAAAGCACAGAAAGGTACAGAGGATTAAAAGTTTGGACACCCCTATTTTAGTTATCGTGTGTGTTTAGGGCCAATTAAGTAAATAATGCAATTGTATATGTATTAATAATAATAAAAATTTGAGAAATATCTTCATTATTGAAATAAATGTTTACACAAAAAAACTAGGCATAATCACAACCGCATGCAGCAGAATGTAAGCATAGACTGTAGTGAAGACCAAGGAATGAAATTTTACAAATGTTGACGCATTAAAAGGGAAAGGGGGTGCGGGTGGAGGAAAGACGTGAATTTTGTTCATTCTTGTACAGAGCTGGAGGATCAGACTCGACGTGCTCTGGAATTGGAACAGGAGCGGCAAAGAGCAAAGGAGGAAGCTGAGAGACTGGAGAAGGAGAAGCTGGCTGCAGAGGAGGCTCGCGCATCACTGGCTCAACAAGCAGCAGATCAGATGAAGAACCAGGAGCAGCTGGTATGTAATCAATTTCCTTTTTTATTAGAGGGCTTTGAAAAAGCCCTCTATTGATATTCTCGATATTCTTATTATTTTTTTTTCTTCTTAAGCAGGATTTCTGCGATTAATGCGACCCGAACCGCTGCACATAGAGACTCGAGCCGAACACCGTAGTGTAGGTCTTGTTTATGACACCTGTGCTATGTATTTTTAGAGTTTGTAACATTTATAGAATTGAATAAAATTGAGTTTGAAAGTTGCCCAAATCAAATATGGTTCCTCTCTCGACCACTCTCTCACCGGCAAAAACGGCCATTGCGCGGCCATACTATGTCCAATCTACACAATCCATATCTCAAAATAAGCACTGACAATTGTACTATAAGACAGTGTTTTCGCTTTTGCTCTAGCATGTATGAGTTATGACCGTTTATTTGAAATCATAATGGCCGCCAAAGGCGGCCAGCTCTCTATCACTTTCTCACTTTATGACGTCACGCTGCAGTACCGATTACAACCGCTGGGAGGGGGGAAGTGTGCTGTTTTTAGGCAGTTTGACTTTTTTGGCCATAACTTTGGAACCGTTTCAAAGTGTGCCACAATCTTCATGGGCTGAGCATTCAAAACCCTCTCTGTAGTTTTTAAGAAATACAGCTCTAGTTTCAAAGTTGCTGTGCGGGACGAGTCCACGTATTTATATAGTGTTCTTTACTAAATTAAATTAAAGCATATAATGGGTCTAATGCATCATTGTCTTTGCTCACAATTAACTCTCAGGCTGCAGAACTTGGCGAGTACACTGCCAAAATCGCCCTGCTGGAAGAAGCTAAAAGGAAAAAGGAAGAAGAAGCAACAGAATGGCAGCACAAAGTAAAAAACAACACACAAATTCACTCTCAGCTAAAATCACACTAACAATCTGGTCTTTTAATTCAACTTCTAACTTTTAGCTTCTAATTGTTTTTTTCTACAAACCCTACTTATGTGTATGTGTCTGGGGTATTCGTAGGCTTGTGAGCTGAATCCCCCCGGTTCGATTCCCAGTCCTGTCAAGTACTATGGCTGAAGTGCCCTAGGGCAAGGCACCTACCCAAATTGTTTCCCGAGCACAATATACAAGGCTACCCACTGCTCCGGGCACGTGTGATCACTTCGTGTGTGTGTGTGTGTGTTTGTGTGTGAGAGACTGTGACTGCACAGATGGGTTAAATGTGTGTAAGTACAGCAGGCAAAATGGCTCACTTTTCACTTGATTATTTTGACATGTTGGTTGTATTTTATGTTCGATACGTACTGAAAGAAGCCCACAGATTATGAGGCTCAGTGAAGTGTGTGCACTACTAAGTAATTAGTAGTGTTATTTGTAAATGGCTGCTCTTTATTTAAACTAAATACAAATAAGACGAACAAAAAACATATATATTTAAGTGTAATCTGGTCATACTGCATTTTGGGTGGGGGGAGGCAAATAAAAAAAATACTGTAGCTTCTGAGCAACAAGCCTGTTAAACCATGAACACCATGTTTTTTTTTTCTTTCTCTCCACAGGCTCTTTCAGCTCAGGATGATTTGGAGAAGACCAAAGAGGAGCTTAAGAACGTGATGACGGCAGCAGTGCCAGCAGGCAGCTCAGCGGAGAACGAGCACGATGAGCATGACGAGAGCAGCGCCGAAGCCAGTGCCGAGCTGTCCAGTGATGGCGTGGCATATCCACTAAGTGAGGAGGAGCGCCTCACTGAGGCCCAGAAAAACGAACGCGTGAAAAAGCAGCTACAGGTCAGTTTTAAACTCAACATTCAGCAGACCACAGTCCGGGTCCAGACCTAGGTTGTTCAATGTGGACCAGACTGATAAACTATTGATTTCATTTTCACTGTTTATTTTAAGCCGCTGAACCTTTCTTGTCTTTACGGTATGAGCTTCGCTGTGCAGTAAATTCACATAATTTTCAACAAATTATAAATTAGAATATTAAGTACAAGAAATACAATGTATGAATTAATAAAACCTTTGCAATGATTGGCATATAGCAGCCTGAATGAATGGAAAAGTCAAGATTTTTGGTGTGTGAGTTGCTGTTTGGTTTGAAATAGAATTTTCGGATGTTTCGGAATGTTTAACAATCATAGCCCTTATTACACCCCTTATAGACAGACTTACGAGCACAAAAGTTAATCTGCCAACTCAAATTTAATTGGCCTGGTGAATGTGTGAAGTGGTGAATTTTTGAGCAAAGTGTTTGAGTTGGGGTTTTTTTCTACAAATGATGATTTCATGCATTTTGCAGCCTGGAATGGAAGTCCCAACTGTTTTGGGGTAATTATTGAAATTATACTTTAAATTGTTATTTTGCAAAAAATCTAAATAGTCGTGGCTCATGGGTCAAAAATTACAAAGTTATTTGTTAGTAGTCTGGATAAAATGTGTGTGTTTTGGGAATTTTCTTCAAATTTTTTTTTTTTACATTTTCTGCCTGGGAGAACATGGGAACTCTACCCAGATTAGGATTCTTAAGTTTTTATAAATAATTCATGTCATCTGCAGACTTCATCCTTAACCTGATTTACACCTGCTTCTTCACAGAATTACCTCACTATTTGAACTCCACGCTGCTATTTTGAACGCACCCCTTTCAATGAATTATTCAAATACACTGACTCAAGAGCATGCACGTCATGAATGCTGAGTCTCTTGGTTTAAGTACTACTGCACCAACTGGTAGATTGTCATGTGGTAATATAAATTTATACCAGAAACGGTGATTTATCTGGCTAGTCATATTGGACTGCTATTATTTGGAAGACTACTACCCCTGCTCAAAACCATTGTTTCGACATTCTATGATTTATACTTTGGATTTACACTCCAAAGAACAGACTTTGTATAATTATATATCCAATAAAAATGAAGTCACATGCAGAAGTAGTGTGTAGCATCTAGGAGGACTGCAGTCCGTAATTGGAGAACTGCAACGTATTATAAGTGGATCTGATCTAATGCATCATGATGTTTATAGTGTTGTGTAATTTATTTGGTTCATTGTCTAATTGCAGTAAATGATTTAATGTTTTTAGAACAGTTCTAATCCTTAAAACATTTTGATATTATAAAGTGATCCTTTCTGCCTCCAGGCTCTGAGCTCTGAGCTGGCGCAGGCTCGAGACGACTCCAAGAAAACGCAGAACGACCTGCTGCACGCCGAGAACGTCAAGGCTGGACGGGACAAGTACAAAACTCTGCGGCAGATTCGTCAGGGTAACACTAAGCAGCGCATCGATGAGTTTGAGTCCATGTGAAGTGATCTGCCCCCGACCACTGTTCTGCTCTCCCACTCTCAAAGCTGCAGCCCCGGTGCTGGGGCAACCGGCTTACAAGCACAGGTTTTTTTTTTTTTTTTTTTTTTTTTTTTTTTTTTCCCGCTCATATTTTCCCACAATTTAACTTCTGATCCCAAAATTCCACTGTGCAGGGAGGCTCGAGGGACATGGTTGCCACCTTCCCATCATTTTGCCAAAACTCTCGTCGTCTCTCATTCAGCCAGTCAGGCCGCTCGATTTCAAGCCCCTCCCACTACCACTTTGAACCATCCATTTCGGAGAGAGTTATGAATCATATCCTTCAGAACATTCGAGATGGATGTTGTTTTCTCTACACATGGTTGCTGTTACCAAACTGGAAAAGTAATTTTAGAAGAAAACAAAATCTATAAATATATATTTAACCAGAAGTTGAGCAGCATGCGAGCTTTTATCTGATTGGCTGTCAGTTATATTTTGTCTCTTACATCTCATGCGCTTCATTAACAATGGCTTGTTTTGCAAAAAAAATGAACTTTGAACTCCTTTGAACTTCCTTCATTCTTTTTATTAACACGCTGCTTTTACTTTCCACAAAGTTTCATGCCGTAGCAAAATCGCCACTGATGGCGGGTATCTTTCGGGTTCCACCCCGCTCTTGCCCCACCGAGCAAGCGGCGTCTGGCTGCAGTGGAAACCAGCATATAACAGAATGCAGACCTGCTGCAGGTGTGTGTGTGTGTGTTCTCACAGAATGTAACCAAAACTAAAGGATCAAAGGGAAGCTGCTTTTAGCATGAGTGCG
Source organism: Xyliphius kryptos (assembly GCA_025769995.1). Taxonomy (NCBI): domain Eukaryota; kingdom Metazoa; phylum Chordata; class Actinopteri; order Siluriformes; family Aspredinidae; genus Xyliphius; species Xyliphius kryptos. The sequence continues at coordinate 32,863 of JAOUQT010030644.1, forward strand.
AACTGTTCAAACCCGAGCAGAGTTGTTTAACACGGATGAGCTGAGGAGAGTACGGTGATGTCATAAGGAGGCAGTAAGTATCTAGTGATGGATAGAGATCTCAGACTCCTGGTGTTTGATGTTCAGTCTCTGTATCGATGGTTTTCTCTGCCTGCCGGCTCACAAAGGCCCGACCAGATCAGACGGGCAGCCAGATCCAGTCTGTGAGACCCGTTGCTTGATGTTCGGGACCTTTCTGACCGGGGAGCTTATGAAAACATCAGTCCTGAGCTTCAGGACAGCTCTCTACCTCATTGTAAAGCATGGAGACTGGCTCGTTAAAGACCGGAGGTGCTGCTCATTCACAAGGACAGCGGTGACGGAACCCCTGCGTCTCTAACGTTTACTCCCTGCAGTCGTGGTTTATGAATAAGATCATTTGCACGGTTGTGTAACGCTGGTCTTTCTCATCTGTGTCTGATGAAATGCAGAAAAACCAGACTGCAGATTTTGGGTGAAACTCAGACCCTCTCCTCATGGCTCTCTAGAGATGGTCACATGTGCAGGAGGTGTTTTGTAGTTTAGAATGTTGGGTCCCACCTCGGTGTTATGACATGCTGCTGATCTGAACAGTGAGTTAAATGTGGGTGCAGATCAGAGCGCAGTATTATTTGCAGGTTGAGTCGATGCTGCTGCTTCTCCCTCATAATTCAGTCCGGTACGATACCAAAGCCGCGTCCTGCCGCCGCTTGATTTTTCTCTCAGCCTTTATAATAGTATGTTGCCATCAGGTGTAGCAAATGTGTTCTGATCTGAATTCATGTTGGTCTTGTGGTTTTTTTCTGTTACATAACTAGTCAGTATTTAGTGCAGAGGTTCGAATTAAGGCACTGGAATGAATAAAAAAAAAGAACTGCCTTTGTTTAAGAAGTTGTTAGTTTTTTTCTTTAGGGCTTTTCTTTATTACTAATCTGATTGCAGTGGACAGTAAGCGCTCGGGAATTTAGTCTCCCCGCTTTGCTATAATGTTAAGGTTTCAATTCTAAAATGTTTCACACGAGTCCTTTAACATCTCTATAAAACAAGCCGCTGCCTTCCTGTTCTGGATCTGTAACTGAATTGTAACTTGGTTTTTAGTGGAACCTGGACGACTTCGGATTTGCTGCATAAATGGAGTTGATCAGTCAGACCAAGGCGACGTTCTGCTGTAATCTTAAAACCAAGAGCTCATACGTGCTGCTTAGAACCTTTAACAAAAAGCCTACCCATGTTTCGGTGACCCAGAAAACAGCATGTATTGCCATAGCAGGGAAATACTGTGCTTCTCAAATGTGTTTTTTTTTTTTTTTTTTTTTTTTTTT